>RJWJ010013691.1:0-11281 GCA_004363605.1 Indri indri | reverse complement strand
ACTTTCTGGGCAAGTGGTTTAATTAATGAAGAGGCTGCTTCCTTTGGTTTAACCATACAACATTTAAGCAGAGGCTGCTTAGAAAAACATATTACTTGACTCCATTTAGTTATTTTGCTAACATCTGTCCATCCACAAGATGGCAGTAAATGTTTGATGAGTTTCTATGATAATTTTAGTCTTTTGTGTGTGTGTGTGTGTGTGTGGGGAGTGAGACTTGCTCTAGAAGAAAAATTTTATTTATCTGATGTTTTATACAGTTTTACATTCTATGTCAAATAAACCCAGTTGTATATAATTAATTTAAAATTCTTTCAAGTGGGTGACAGTTACACTGTTTATCCTAACAGTTAAGCTGTGTATCATAACGAAAATAATATAATTGGTCTTCACCTCAACTGCATATGTCAAAAAGGATGAACAAAAAGTTAACATTTGGCTTGGAAAAATTATAGAGTTCTAAGTTTACTGGCTAAGAATTTGAAAATACATGCAGAAATTGGTTCATTTCTGAATCCTAGGTGAGTGAGTGCTATATGCAAGAGTGTTGGGTGATACAAAAGTCAAACACGTGAGGATCTTCTCCTTAGGAAGTTTTAGACCAGCAGAGAATACCAGTGTATTCACGTAATTGTTACACAAGGCAATGAGTGACATGAGAGAGTTGGAAAAAAAGCTTTGCCACTGTAGTGAAGGAAAGATTAGTTTTAATTGGGAAGGTTTTTTGAAAAGTGGGGCATTCAATATTTGTCCTGATGAATGAGTGGGATTCAGACTGGGGAATTATATGCACACAGGTATGAGAATAAAAGCTCACGTGGGCAGGTGAGGAATACTTGGGGGTGAACAGTTCAGGTTACTTGGTTGCAAAGTGCACATAAAAGGTAGAATTGGGAAGAAAATGAGCTTGACTACTGAATGCTGGGTTTACAAGTTTGGATTTTATTCTGGAGGCAATGGAGGACCACTGAAGGCGTTTGAGCTGAGAAGCAGCCTTGCAGCAGTGGCTCAGAAAGAACAGCCTGGAATCCGTGCAGGCTGTGTTGAGGTGGAGGGAGACTGGCTGTGCAATGGTGTGTAGGTCTGGAGAGGTGCGGTGGTATGGTCAGAGCCACGCTGCAGTCCTAAAGCCAGGACCGTTAACTTCATTTCTTTAGGTTATTTTCCTCATTAAAAAGCAAAGGCTTGGACCAAGTTGTTCTTTTCAGCTCCAAAAACTGCAGGCCTGGTTAGGAGGATGGCAGGGGTATACAGAGACAGGGAAATGGATACAGGAGAAATTAGCAAGGCAGGCTGAGTAGCACTTGAGAAGGGAGGGACATTGGGATGGGGTGTTGGCAGGGAGGGGAGAAGAGGGATAAAGGCAGAAGAACATTTCATGCCTAGAAAGACAGTGGGATCGTAAATAGGGAATAGCAGTGCCAGCTTTGTGAAGAATATATTTTCAGCTTTGAGCATACTAGTACACTGGCATTATTTGTAGCATTTAAATCATGGATAAGAGGCTTGTTTAAGTGCATCTGAAAAGCTTGGGTAAGCTATCTGAACAGATATCCGAATGACCATCGTGGACATGTTCATTCTTTCTCTCTCAGTAAATATAGTATTCAGCACATACTGTTGTCAGGGAAGGCAGAAAGGCTCTTAAGTGCAACACAGGAACGGAATCAAAACATGTGGTTCTTCCTATACAAAGGTGGTGCCATGGCTATGCTTCATGGGAGCGGGCTATAGGCTGCTTTCCTGCTGGTGGGGAAGCACGAGGCCTAAGCCACCATGTATGCTCTTGTATGCACCCAGAGTCACAGCCACACGAAGGAAAGTGTGGAGGAAGCACAGCTTCATGAGTCATCACCGAAGACCGACTACCCAGTCCCAGTGTTATCTCAACAATGGCAGCAACCAGTGGTGAGGATTTCTCTCCACCCAATTCCGACTAGATTGTTGTACGGAAAGGACAAATGTGAAGTCAACAAATAATTACTTAATATCAGGGAGTGATTCAAAAGTGCAATTTTCAGGGCTGTCCCAGGGTGAGATTAGATAGTCTCCAGCTAATCTCCAGAACCACTACACTGTACAATCACAACTGATGCCCAGAGGGGCGAACCTCAATGTGCCTCCAGATCATCAGAGATTAAAGTCTGTTTGATGCCACTCAGTGTTGTGCATCGAATGTGAAGTGGACATTCTCATTTAGCATGCTGAATGTAGTAGATTCATTTCCAGAATGTTCCTCAGCATATCACATCATTGACCTTTCTGCATGAATAGGTCTTTGCCATATTATGAATGTGTATATGTATTTGTTAAGGCAGGAATTTATGCTCTTTAATAAGTGAAGCTAAAATATTCCTAACTAGGTCAATTTTACAGATAAAATCTCTGACCATCCTCACCTCTATGTTTATATTTGGAATTGCGTGTGAATCTGCATTTGCTTTCCAAGCTTTCTAAAAATCTAAAATGCTTTTTCTGAGTCTGGAGTGGCTCAGACATCAGGGAATGGGGAAGGGTAGGACGCTTGGAGATAAATATAAAAGGTAGGATTACAGCTTTGGGATAACACCAGTAACTTCTTCAGTTTGCTAATAAAAAAAATATTAACCATTCTTTTAATATCGACAATATAAAAAGTACTATACAACTTTCTCTTCTTTTTGCCCCTAAATCTACTTTTCCTTCTAATTTTAAGAACAGTGATGAAATGGTTAAAAGCAATGTTTTCTACAGTGTGGTAGGGAGTTAGCAGCAGATACTACAAGGTCGCTGGAGGTAGGAGATGCAAGGAAAAGAAAGAAATCCCAAATGGAAGCAAGGACTCAAAATTATTTTGGAAAAGCCAAAAGTGGAAAATGAACCTTGAATTAGTGACTTTAATTTTCTGCCTTTAGATTAACCATCACACCTTTCTGAACCCAAACCTTTTCTTAATTCTCATCCACTTGGGCCCTGCCTCTTCAGGGAGCTGTCTCCCGGCCATGTCGCAAACCAGCGCGAGCGCCTCAGTACAGAAGCTGTGTCTTGGCTCTGTCCTGCATTGCCAGCACCTACTTCACCAGGGCCTGGCTCATGAGGTGCATTTGCATATGTTGCATAAATCAATGAATCACTCCTTTGCCGCTCCCAATCATAGTTTACATGTGCTCACAGATGTATATTAACTGTAAAGAGTAATATCGTATGAACTCAACACAGCGGGAAGGTGAACGTGATGCTACATAGTCAATATGAATGAAAACCAAATATAATAATCATGATGTAAATAATTTTGGGCGATTCCCACTGTCCCTTTGTCCTTCTCTTTGTCCCTCTCCTCCTTTCCTTCCTTCTTATGTGTGTCGAGTATCTGTTAAATGTCAGGTACTAAGATTACAGAATGTCAGAAGAAAGCTTTAGGTGATCTAGAGCAACTCTTTGAAGTTCCTCTGCCACATCCTTGACAAGAGTCCTGTGGCCTTTGACTGCATAGCAGCAGTGAGGGGGACCTGTGACCCCTGGGGCAGCCCCTGCTATGTGTGTGCCAGGCATGGTCAGCATGGGCTTCCTCAGCCTTTGGCATAAATCTGGGCCTCTGTACCTTCTATCTCATTGATCCTGCTTCTAACTTATAAATAAAGAAGAATTCTAAGTCTTCTGCATAATGGTCCTTAAAATATCTGAAGTCGTGTAACATGTCCCTCCTTAATCTTCTTTTTTAGACTAAACTCCTTTAGTTGCTCTCATCATTCTTCCTATGTCTGGACCTCTTTCCCAGACAAGTGGGAGCTTGGGTCTCTGATGCTGGTGATGGGGTTACTGTATTCCAGAAACCTGAACCAGCAGGGCATGGGTGGGTACTAGCTGTTTTCAGGCTGCAGTTTGGGGAGTACTTGATGGGGTGAGAGGCAGCAGCCCCAGAAGGTTCATAGTCAGAAAACTGGACAAATGGTTCAAACAAACAATCAATATCCACCTCTCCCATCTGCAAACTCATGGCTCTCAAACCAAGCGGGCATCAGAATCACATGAGGGGAAACACAGATGGCAGGGCTCTACCCTCAGAGTGTGGGATTCAGCAGGTCTAAGCTGAGACCTGAGAATTTGCATTTCTAACAGGTCCCCATTGGCATGGCTGGTGCAGGGGCCACACCTGGAGAGCCACTGCCTTAGGCAATGCAATGAGGCTGAGAGAGATAGAGCTGCCAGATGAGGACAGAGGGTTCAAAGTGAACTGTAAGTTAATGGAGAGTCAGGGCTGAGACCAGGGTGAGGCAAGTGAGGGGCGTACCTAGGGTGAATTGCAAGGAGACCCTCACTCTCAGGCCACACAGGTGCAGGGCCATGCACTTGACAGCCAGCTGCAACGACTCCTGTGTCGGGCAAGCTGCTTGCTGGAATAGTTTTCCTGCTGCACTGCAGCCTCCATGGGAGGTAGAATGTTGGCCCCTCAAAGACTTGGCCCTCATATGGACATGAAGAGGGTTCCTAGTTCCTTCACCATTCTGGTGACTGCTGAAGTCCTTACTACTGGAATGAAAGAAGTAAGTAGTCACAATAAGGTCCTTCTTTCAGTAAATAAATGTCACAAACCACCCATAAATAATTCTGTGAAATTTTGGGCTGTGTTATACCAGGATTGCATTCTAACAAACATTTAAAATGTAAAATACAAGATTAGATTTTAAAATTATACCCAAATCCCTAATATAAATCCTTAAATTTTTTTTTCAAGAGGAAGTGAAATCACACAAATGACGGCAGGTTGTAATAAGTAAAGGTTGCGATCCATGAACTATTATCATATCATTTCTATCTTCAAAGCCTTTCCTGTCTCCTAGGAGACAAGCATGTAAATAAGTGGTTCTACAAACAGAATAAAATAAGCAGAGATCCAGAAACAGGGCTACCAACTGACGGCTGGGTGGTGGAGAGGAGAGAGGGTCATAAGGACAGACGTGTATGCTCTTGATTTTGTACTTCAGGTAAATTTATTTAAGAATGGTTAGCCCCCCTCTGAGAAATACGAAAGTGGCAGTTGGAAGTTCCAGATGAAGAGGGATGACAGGGAGAGACAGAGCTGGCACTGTTGTCCACTACCCCAGTGCCTGACCTCGCGCCTTCCTCCACAGATGCTGGTGGCCTCAGGAGACCACTGCCGGCCTAACGATCTTACTCTTTAACATGAAGGCAATTCAGTCTCAAGTTTCATAGAGACTTAAAGGTGTCATCTATTCCATCCTCTGATTCCAGGTAGAACTTTACTTTAGTTACCAAAGCAAATCAGTCTTAGCAGTACTGTTTTTGAAGTCCTCCAGGGAAGAAGGATCATAGAGTTGCTTGTAAGTTGCTTACAAGTACTTCCTTTGCATCACCTGACTCTGTCATTTGAGTCACCTTTCTCCTTGCCCATTCCAATCAAATTGCCATGTGTTATTAAATGAGAGAGACCACAACCAACTGGTTTTCTGTAGGTCTAAAGCGTGCCCCTTCACGATATACTAGGTGCTCGGAATGTTCCAGAGCTCAGACTCTAGCAGATGAATCCAGAGCCCGAAAACCCTCATGAGGGGAAGAAGGACCTTCACAGCTCTTCAGTACTGTAAGTGCCCAGTTGCAGGAGAGCAAAGGGACAGACTAAGGCAGGGCCCTGACCTGCTCCGTTAAGTCCGTACCTCCTGTGGCAATGACTGCCACTGGGCAAGTGGACGGGTAACTTATTTACAAGGCAATATTACAATCTAGATACACTGTGCTTCAAATGAACTATTTCCTGCACTGATAACCTGGGTCAATTTCCTCAGTTAGGAAGGAGGAGAGTTGGGTTTTAGTCCTGTGTGACTTTATGCATAGTAACTTCCCCAGGGTGGACTTCAGTTCATCCATCTATAAAATGAGTGACTTAGACAATACAGGCACAAGGTCCCATCTAGCTGTTAAATTGTCTAAGTTTCTTTGGTTTTGGAGTGCTAAATACAACAGCTATCCTAACTGTGAGACCATACTTTTCTGTTATTTAAGCCACCCAGTTTGTGTTTATTTATTTAAAAAGTGGCTCAGGTTTCATTTTGTCTCTGGGCTAGAAAAATGAACATGCCACATTGACAGCTTCGCTGTGGCCCTTCTGCTCAAGGATGTTCTTCTGTCCACCCGCATCGTGCATTCCAGGCATGTCACACAGCCTAAGCTTGTCACTGCACGTCACAGGCTAATTTGCTCTAATTCCGTTGAGTTCACAGCCCTGTGGATGAGTTTTCCTACTGGCAAGCTCAAAGCTGATTAATGGGCAATTACAGCAGGGGACGTGGAGGCAGAGAGGGTCGGCAGGAGGGGACAAAGACTATCCCTTGGACGATTTCGCTAGATTCAAATGAGACAATATTAACCTCTTTTCAGGAAAACACATGGCAACGCTGAATTTACGGAGTTCAAATACCAAAGGGACTGAGAACCGGAGCTGCCTGGTGACAAGAGGGCACTTGTAACAGAAGCTTCACTCCACAGCCCTCCAGTAAGTGGTGCCTTGACAGCAAATGAGCTATTTGGCTGGTTCCTTCTCCACAAAATTGGTATTTTGAAGCTCAAACCTGCTGACTGGAAATCAAAATGGAGCATGACTATTTTCCTTGCAGAAAAAGCCTAGGGAGGTGTTGGACATGATCAGGAAGCATCTCTACTCTGCGTAGCCTTTTGCCTGCTTTGAATTTCCAGTTCTCGCAGCCCACCTCCTTCAGACACTGCACACAGAGGCTACACTGATTGGAATCAGGTTTAAAAGCGTGGCCTATATTGGAGTGAGTTAAAGAAAGACAGCCCTGAAGTTAAGGAACGCCTGCTGTGCAGTCCCAGTTTTCTAAAACTTTACCTCTTAATCACCTTTCCTTGAACAGAGTCTATTTCATTTTTAATTTGTCCTGTGGACTAGGAAGTTTCTTTGACTGAGGAGTCACCTGGGATCTTTAACCACAGCTCATTCAAACCCAAGTGTATGCGATGCCATTACACTCTAGGGCTTAAGGTCACAATCTGGGTATACTTCGTGGTTAAGAAAGGAAAAAGGGATGTGTTAGTAGCAACTTCAATGATTCTTCTAAGCTTCACCAGGGTTACTACGATTTAGACTCCAATAAATGGACCTACTAGTCCTGAATTGCCCAAGTGATTTGTGTCTGAATGCAGAACTGTTGCATCCAATAATAGCAAATATGACAGTTGTAGCTACCATTTATTGAACATCATTACTGAGCATATTACCAGGCTGGTCAGTTTACGAATATCATCTCACTTAATCCTCAGATCACTTCTCTGAGGGAGGAATTTTTATCCCCATTTTCCCGGTAATCAAACAGAGTCTCAGAGGGTTGAATGACTGGCTTAGGGTCACAGAACCAGGAGGTAGTAGAAGTGGAGGAGAACCCAGCTCTGTCTGACTCTAGAGCGTGTGCTTTTTCAGTCCCTTCCTGTGAGCCTCTAAAATAGATCATATTTATTTCACTGTCAATTTCACCTTCCAGCATTATTGATATTTCATGTTCAATTCTGACCATAGCTATGCAGGAGCGAAATATATGGGTTCTTCCTCTTTACAAACAGAAAACTGGTCTATGATTATTTTTGAACATTTGTCTTTAGTACCTTTTAAACACATGCATCAGTTTAATGTCAAAGCAGAAGCTTTATGTATTGGGCCCATGGTACCAATATGTTCAGATTATATGCAGCTCTGAGCCTGTTTTACTATAACAGGGCCTCATTCTCTCAAATATATCCATCAACCATCCATCAGTGTAATGTGCATCGCTCATTGAAAGAACACATTTCCATCAGACCTTTTTCCACTCCACTTTCTATTAAAACATATGGCAATTACAATTTTAAGAATCAGAAGGCTATAAAGTGAATAATCTAAAAATGATTAATTCTGTTCGAAAGTTGTCATTTGTGATCTTATGAACTGATACGAATAACCTCGTCATTCTCCTCCTTCTTTTCTAGGATATAGGTGAAGTACTAGTTTGCTAGGGCTCCCCCAACAAAGTGCCACAAACTGGGTGGCTTAAATAACAGAGAGGTATGGTCTCACAGTTCTCAAAGATCAAGTCTGAAAGGAGGGTGTTGGCAGGACAGATTGCCACCAAAGGAAGAATCTGCCCCATGTGTCTCTTTAGCTGATGGTGGTTTGCTGGCAACCTTTGGTGTTTCTTGGCTTGCAGATGCATCACCCCATCTCTGCCTTGGTGTTCACATGGCATTTTCTCTGCATGTGTGTCTGTGTCCAGATTTCCCCTTTTTATAATGTCCCCTTTTTATAATGACATCAGTTTTGTTGGATTAGAGGCCCACCCCACTCCAGTATGACCTCGTCTCAACTAACTACATCGACAACAACCTAATTTCCTAAGAAGATTACAGTCTCAGGTAGCGCAGGTTAGGACTTCAACATAGGCATTTTGGGGGGACATAATTCAACACAATTCAATTTAAAAGTGTCAGTGCACTTTTAAAATTTAATACACAATGACCGTCATTAGAAAATTACCATAGATATTTCATGAAATAAAGAAAACATATTTAAATGTTCTATAAGTAGCTATTTAATAGAAATCAGTCTCTTTTAATTATTCTGTTTTACTCTGGAAACATAATCATCACATCCTATTCATGGGATAAGACAAATAGACACCTTTATTGATAACGCATGATTTAACTAACCAAACCCCTTTGACTTTGCGCACCCCGCGTTCTCTTTCTTGTCCCAATATTATTCTTTGCATGATGAGTTCTGCGCCCCCAAAGGTTCTCTAGAGCATACTGGCAGAGCGTTTGTAGGAGGTGAGGTGCTAGCTGCACTTTTCAATGGCGACTTCTCCTGTCACTATGGAGGAGATCCTGTAAGCACTGAGAAACTGAATGACCTTAACAGGGAGACTCTTTCCATGGTGGCACCTTTTTTATTACTAAGTCCCTAGAGTGCCATTGAGCTAGCGCCCCCCACCCCACCATGGAAAGCAGAGTAGGGTATTGTACTATGTCTTATAAAGCTGAAAATGCACAAAGAATGAATACTCTGAAACCCTGAGTATATTAATTTGGAAAATCTGTCTTTAACAGTTGTGGGGTGTGGACAAAGGATTTAGCATATTTTGAAGATCCAGGTTGTTCTGAATGGCCTAACCAGGAATGCAAGAAAGAGACTGGAGTTGTTTAGGTTTGGATGGTGGATAACTCTTAAGCTCTAAACCTGTGCCTCCAACTTCATACCTGCCTCCCCACCCAGATGTCCTGGGGCCCTTAAACCTGATATGATCAAACTGGAAGTCATGGGTTGTCCCTCACCTCTGCCAGACACCCTGTAATATTCCTTCTGCACAGCAACTACTGCTGATAAAGGTCAGTGAGCAGTGTCCCCATGCACGTAGTCACTCATGCTGGAAACGGTTGTCATTTACTCTACCATTCTCTACAAATGACAGCTGCGGTCGCCATGCCCTGTTCTATCTTCCTTTTAATGTCTTTTGACCTCTGTTACCATCTCTCCATTCCCTTCACTCCTGCCTAAGCTCAGACCCCAGCATCTCTCCCATGGACAATGCAACAGCCTCCAAACTGGCTTCCCATACACAGCACCCTCCCCACGCCCCACTTGTCTCTGCTTTTATGCCATCAAATACATGACAAAAGTGGTATTACCTTCCTGCTGCAAATCCTCTGAGTCTACTTCTGCCTATAGGTACGGTTCAAACTTCTCAGCTGGGCAGATAAGGCCTCCCCTGTCTGGCTAACACCTCTTTTCCAACCTGATCTCCTTCACTTGACCGTTTATTATGAAACAGGTCATGACTTTTCACACCTTCATGGAGTTTCCTCTGTCTGTAATTCCTTTCCCTTTCTCTCCTATAAAGTACCAATTTATGTTTTCAGATCAAGTTGAAACTACCACTTATTGACCAAACCTGTCAAGACTTTCCTAACTATCCCTGGGCATAATTATTTCCTTCCTCCCTGTGCACACAGTTTCTTATGCATCCTTTATTCTTGCTCATAATAGAATTAAAGCATAATGCCTTATCGGTCTTCCCTCCTTGGTTGTTTATTCCTTTGGGGCAGGGATTGTGTCTTATTCATTTTTCAATTCTTAGAGCTTATCTGAAACATGGTAAGTACTTAATGCATTTTTGGTAAGTGAATGAATGAAGTTAAGCCCACCATTTTTTTTCACATTCAGAGCTGTTTTCTCCCCCTCTATTTTGCTGTTTTAAATGAGGAGTATGGTGGGGAAAACTGTCCTATCAAGGTCTTACAAAACGATACAAAGTTGACACAGAAATTTACAATTAGAACAATGGAATAGAATAGACAGCCCAGAAATAGACATAACCACAAATTTGAGTTATGACATTTCTGCCATAATAATTAGTGATGGAAAGAATGGACTTTTTAATAAGTAGTGCAGGGGCAGTTGGTTATCCATGTGGGAAAAGAGTAAAATTGGATTCCTTTCTCTCACCATATAGAATATTTAATTCCAGATGAATTAAAAATTTAAATGTGAGAAGCTCAACTATTAGTATGAGACTTCTAAAAGACAATTCAGGAAAATACCTTTATAACCATAAGATCAAGAGAGATTTGTTAAACAAGAAGTCAAAAGCAAACTATAAAGGAAAAAAATTAAAATATGCTATATTAAAATTAAGAAAGTCTGTTTATAGGATGATAGCATAAAGTGAAAAGACAAACTATGACCTTGGGAAGGATTTTTTAAACACATACAATTAGGATCCTAATAAGCTATTTCGCACACCACTTTCAAACATGAACAGGCAGAAAATGATCTTCGGGCTTTTAGAAAAGCTTTAAATGTGAAAGACAAAGACTAATACAACAGAAAGAAAAATGAAACAGCTTAAAACATGCAGAAAACATGCCAGAAAAAGAAAACCTTAAAAAATATAATTAACATCTTTAGATATGTGAAGAACTGCATCTACTACATAAGAACAGGATGTTATAAAAGAGAAATATTCCAAGAAAAAAAGAAGCTCTTGGGAAAAGTAAAAGCTTTATGGCAGAAATGAAAAGTTCAATCAAAAATAAGAAGATACAAAACATTCTATGATAAAGACATCTGCACCCGAATGTTTATGGCAGCACAATTCACTATCGCAAGGATGTGGAAACAACCCAAGTGCCCGTCAATCCATGAGTGGATTATTAAAATTTGGTATATATTTACAATGGAATATTACTCAATCATAAGAAACGACAGTGATCTAGCACCTCTTACACTTTCCTGGATTAA
>RJWJ010013690.1:17575-39511 GCA_004363605.1 Indri indri | reverse complement strand
CCCCCTAATCCCTAGAGAGTATTTCTGCCATGTGATCAACCTAGTGTTGATCAGTTAGAACCAGTTTGATGGCGAGTACGAGTGGATCCCGTTCTTCTGCTCTTGTGGTGCCTCACTTTGGATAATGGGCTTAAGTTTAATCCAGGAAAGTGTAAGAGGTGCTAGATCACTGTTGTTTCTTATGATTGAGTAATATTCCATTGTAAATATATACCAAATTTTAATAATCCACTCATGGATTGACGGGCACTTGGGTTGTTTCCACATCCTTGCGATAGTGAATTGTGCTGCCATAAACATTCGGGTGCAGATGTCTTTATCACAGAATGTTTTGTGCTCTTACAAGGACAAAGAGACTTGGATAAAAACAATGGCAGAAGTTATAGGGGAGGGAGAGATGGATAGACAGAACACAGAGGACCTTTAGGACAGTGTAACCACTCTATATATTATAATGATGGAAACATGTCATTATACATTTGTCCAAACCCATAGAATGTTCAACACTAAGAGTGAAAGAACCCTAATGCAAACTGTGGACTTTGGGTGATAATAATGTGTCAATGTAAGTTAATTAATTGTAACACATATATCCCTCCGTGCCGGGATGTTGATAATGGGGGAAACTATGGCCATGTAGGGGAAGGGAGTATATGGAAAATCTCTGTACTTTCCATTGAATTTTGCTGTGAACCTAAAACTGCTCTAAAAAATAAAATCTATGGACAGGGAAAATAAATAAATAAATAAATAAATAAATAGCAATTAGGAATAGAAACAATTAGAGTGTTATTATCACTAACACAACCACCCTCCCAGTCTCAGGATTTGACAAGCAGGTCTGGAAAAATTGGGAAATCAGAGAAGTTTGCTTTTGACATGGCCCCACTGAGCGCTACACCCATACAAATGTTCAACACCTCATCCAGCCAGCTCTCCCTATTCAGGCTTGTGTACAACAATTTCCTGGCCCCTCCCCACTCTTCAAAATTTGCCCATCCTGTATGTTATATTACCTAAAGGCATATTCTCTGTTTTTCATAACTTAACCTTTTAATCGTATGAAACTAATATGGAAAAGTTTCTAAAATATATTGCTGCATGACATATGTAAAATGAAAATGCATAGAAAAAGGACTAGAAAAATACAATATTTAATGAGGAGAGGAGCAATGGTGGGGTGAGATTGTGAAATGAGGGCAGATTTTCACTTTTTGTTCCATATATTTCTGGGATTTTTTTGTCGTGGTTTGTTTTTGGTTTTGTTTTTGTTTTTTATAGACACAGGGTCTTGCTATGTTGCCCAAGCTGGTCTTGAACTCCTAGAGGCAAGTGATCCTCCTGCCTCAGCTTCCCAAAGTGCTGGGATTATAGGCATGAGCCACTGTGACTAGCCTGTATTTTTTAATTTTTTAAATTAAGCACATTTTCATATATTACTAATATACTTCTTTTAAATGAGTGGGAAAAAACATGAGAAAAATTATAGTTTAGCTCATCCTCCCCTTCATGGAAAATTTTTTAATAGCGGGCTTTAATGTGTTTCTAAATACATAGAAGGGATTTAAAAGGGCAGTTTGAGACATCTGTGGTGTTGGGTGATAGAGTGAGAAGGGAGGTGTTTTTTGCAGGTGGGACTTTTTAATGCATCTTTAGTCTTTGTGTATATGTGGGAAGAAACTACATAATTATAGTCACCATCCCCTGCACAGCCCCCATGTGAAACAAACCTCTGTGTTCCTGTGTGTGCCTGTGCTGAGTTATACATAAGGCTTTAAAGTATACTAGCTGGAGACAGGCTAACTTCCACAAGGGAAAGGTCAAGTGAAAGTCAGGAGACCTTCTGCTTTTTCTGTAATATTTCAGTTTCTACAAGAAGAATATACTCATGTTTTGATGGGAATTAAAAACAAATGTAAAACAAAATAAATTTTTTTTGAAAAATGCGAAAAAAATATGGATTGATTTGATAAATTACATCTATGTGATATTAAATATACCTATTCAATGATACAACTTGTCTCTCTATTCAATTTTGTTTATGTCCCTCAGTAATGACCTGTAATTCTTTTAATGTAAATTCTATGTATCACTTGCTAAGTTTATTCCTAAATATTTAATATTTCATATTTTTGTTGCTATCCTGAATGTATTTTCTCTTCCATTATATGTTCAAATTAGTTATTGCTGGCATGAAGAAAAGCTAGTGATTTTTACATATTTATTTGAAAACAGACACCTTTTTGAACTATCTTACTAGAATATTATACTTTTGTTTAAGTAAGAGTATACAGGTTGTATTTTGATTATTAAGGGTCTCAAATATCCAAATTAAAAAACATAAAAGATGTAAAAAATAACTTGCTACGTCATAACATTTTCTCAGACTCTGGTTTAATTGAATTTTCATTAGATATTATTCTCGTCTACCCTTTAAAGGCAGCTAAATATTATACTTACATGTTCTATACAATTTTCTAATTTGAGTGGATTTTATTTAGCACTTTTTTCCTTCTTGTGATAACTTTTTCTCCTATGCCAATGGTCTGATGATTTGATCATTGTAACTTCTGAAGTCCGCCGTTAACTTCCATTCTCTGCACGGCCTGCTTCCAGGGAGTTTTCTGCGTATGTAGTCTACCTAGGGAGAAGTCATCCCTGAATTCACTGTGCCCTTACAATAGACACCTTGTTCTACATGCTGAATTCTTCTTAGGGAAATGCTTTTATTAGACGTTGAAAAAGGGTAACAAGAGCATTTGGAAACATAACTCTGGTTACTTCAGAGATTCGTTCTTGCAGCATTAAGGTATAGTGGTCCAGGTTCTACTGCAGGCATAGACCGTTAGGTACCTGGGTCTTAAGATAGAGAGGAAGGTGAGAGACATTTAACTGTTTGAACTAATCCATTTTGTGGCTGTTTCATGAGGCTGAACTTTAAGAGCTTTTTCTCCATCAAGTGAAGGAATCTGCATTTTACTCTAAGGCAGATGGAAATTTCTAATATTCTGGTATGAGGCTCTGTGAGATTTCTTCCTCTCAGTCTGTTCCCATAAATTTCAGTGGGAAATAAAAGAAACAATATTGGAGATTTCTAGGCAGATGCTATTTTCACACTGTTGGTGGGAATGTAAATTAGTGAAGCCATTATGGAAAACGGTATGGAAGTTCCTCAGAAAACTAAAAATAGAAATACCATCCAACAATCCCATTGCTATGTATGTATCTGATAGAATTGAAATGAGTATGTGGAAAAGATATCTGTACGCTCATGTTCTTTGCAGCACTGGTCACAGTAGCCAATATACGCAATCAACTTAAGTGTCCGTCAATGGATGAGTAAAGAAAATGTGCTATGCATACACAAGCAAATACTAATCTGCCTTAAAAAAGATGGAAATTCTATCATTTGTGATAACATGGATGACATCGGAGGGCATTACACTAAGTGAAATAAACCAAATGCAGAAATAAAAATGTCTTTTTTATTAGAAGAATTTTCCTTTAAAAAGTAGAGTCTTGCAGAATTTTATAATTTTGTTTTTTGAAATAAAGAAGGTACTGAAATGCTTTAAGAGTCAAATTTATAGAATAAAAATATTAGAATTATTACAAATATGCCTTAAAAATTAGAATGCAAAATGTGACAATTATAAAAAATGTATCAAATTTTATCAACTTTAATAATTACTGTTTCTAAGATTTCTTTTAGTTCTTTAGAAACTCAGTATTTGAAATCATTTTTATTTTCAGACTTTCTCTTCCTTTCCACTTCTTTCATTTTCTCGTATTGCTCTCTAACTACTCAAAAATTATCCCTGTCTGCACTCATTAGGCATACAACATATAATACATAGGCATAACTTTGCAATTTAGTAAATTTTCTATTTGTTTTATTCATTTTCTGTATTGTATTTGTTAAGCTTTCTTGACTCTTCTAAACTAGTCACCTCTCTGGGTAGTTCTTAAATAATGTAGTTGGCGTTGCTGAGTCTGTCAGAGAAAAAAAAAACATAAAATATATTTGTTCACGGAACTCAGTGTTTGACATAAAGGCTACATTGCTACACCCCATAAAAATTATTATACTGTTGTTTTCCCCTTGCATATAATTCTTGGATAAAGATTGGAACTACAACTTTTAACCTGATGGCAGTACATACTATACAAGCTGAATAAAAATGTAAATTACAAAGACAAGTTTCACAACTATACATTGATCTCTGCTCCTTAAATTCTAATGCATCAGGCATATGTGTGGTTGAAAAATTAAAAGGCCAAGTAATTGAACAGACTTTTCAGAACTGGAAATATTTTTACAAGTAAGCGACAGAGATATGCTACACTTTCCTGGGTGGAATGAAATTCTATGAATCATTAAATTCAAATCAAATTGAGGATAATGTGTTTATATGGGGGATTTATTTTCCATCAAATACATATATTTCTTTGCATTTTACATTTAAAAGGAGTTTGTTTGGTTTCTGATTTTTTTTTCTTTTTACCTAGTTCTACTTTTTGTCACTGCTTAAAACATTCTATTTCAAAGACAACACTGGAAGTTCTCAAGGGATTGGTGTTGCTCTATTGAGTGATCTTTGATCAGATTGTAATGGAAAAATCCCTGCAGGTGATATAAAATGTGTACATATATTTGAATACATAAAATATGTGTTTTTTCATTTCACTCATTTTTGACACTTCTGAGTATGGACTTATTTAGCATGCTGGCCTCAAAATGATGGGATCATCTTGGGGGTAGATTTCAAAGGAGTGACAATTTTAGAAATTGATGATGAAAATAATTGGATTTATAAATTCTTTGGTAACCAGGGAGTAAATCTCAACAACAATAAAAGCCACTACTATATAGAGTATACAGAAATACAGAAGAATATAGAAACCTAATCTAAAAGACATATGATATTCATGTTCCTTTAACTATATTTTAAAAATTGCTAAGCATCATTATGTTCACAATCTTGAGTGGCTTAAAATATTAAATACGGTACCAATATACTCATTTATTTAGGAAACTGAGAGACCATTTGTATATAAAAGAAATATGTGATATTACCTCTGTACCTCTATTGACATTTATAAGTCCAAAGATCCTACGTTTTATGTACATGGGTTTTAAATGTAGATCCACATTAGGTTTTCAAAGAAAAGCAAGAATGTTAAAAATCAGGGTTATTTATTTATTTAGATGTCACTCATCAAATTATCTTTTTTTTCCCTGAGGCTACATTTACATTTGAATTGTGTTACATCGTTAGATGAAAAGTGCTGGGGAACCATCTCTAGGATTTAGGACAACTGCAAGTAGTCCTAGTGCAGTAAGCAGTCAGAGCCAAGAAACTGCTTCAAAGTAATTCCCCTCTATTTATTTGTGAAGACAGCAGAAGTTAGGGTTCAAAATACCCCCTTTCACCACTTTATTCTACAAAATATACTAAAAATATTTATTTTACATATATAAATATAAAAAAATATTTAAAATTACATATCAGAATCCCAATTGAGTATTATGTAAGAGATTGAGTAGATACAAAGGTGTATAAGGACATGATCTGACCTTCAAAATTATTATCAAAATAAATACACATTAAAAAAGGATTAGTGGATATTATATTCCATATTACATATATGTCCAATTTTCTACTTTAGGAGACTAGAAAGTCATGGACATTGGACAAATTCAGTTCCCCTTAGGTAGAAATCTACCATATGCATTATAGATATTGGAGGCATGCTGCTATTTTTAATATACTTTGGAAAAAAAAGTGCAACTTTTTCCTTGTTTTTTTAGAAGCCACTTCTGACTACTTTGTGATTCACTAAGAATATATACCCCCTTGCCCGCCCCATCTTCTAATTTATCATTATTCTCTTAAATCTGGAAAATGTCCAAAATCATTTCTAAAATTTTCTTATCTACTTTAAATATTATTTTAGCACTTTGTAATTTCAAACAGATAAGAGACATAATTTAAAGTATTAGTAATAAATCTTATGTCATTACTAACATGAAATAAAAATATTTTAATCAAAAGAAATATCTATTAAGATGAGAGTGTGAAATTCTTTTATTTAGCAGAGATACTGATTTCATTCTAAAATTATCATTTTTTTTATGGAAATGGTATTTCAAAATGCATGCCTACAAATTATATATTTTGGATTTTATTTCCAAGGTAACTGATTTTAATTTATTTCCTTCTATTTATGTATTTTTATTTTCATAATTATTAGGTTATGCTAAGAAAACTGTTTTGGTACTATTATGTTTGTGTGCATTTGTTCAAGGCATTGTATGTGTTAAACCTTGCTTTTAAAGCCTACATCATATGAACATATGACCCTTTATTTAACTATTGCACTGCTAGAGAATATATGATTTCAACTTTTTAAAAATTAGTTTGACGTGAAAAATAAATTTCAACTTTATTTTTAAAAATAAATTTGAAATGAAATTCTTATATGTAAATCAGTGACTCTATGATTATTTCTTTTGACTAGGGTATTAAAGCTAAAATTTCTGTGTCAGTGGTATAAACATTATTAACACCTTGATGCATACTGCCAACATACTTTCCAGAAGGTTTTAGCAATTTATAATTTCACCAAGAGAATAGGATATGCTCTTTTTAATATTATTTTCATCAATACAACTATTACCCTTTTATTAATTCTTTGCCAATTGTGTAAAAATCTATTCTATCTCTTTAAGGTGCATTTTTTATTATTATTTAGAAGAACATTTTCACATACCTATTGACCTCTTTATTTTTCTTCTTTTTTATTTACTGTTACTATATCATCCAGAAGCATACTTGAAAGGGAATTTGAGGAATGTAGTTTAGCTCAGCTAAGCTGACACACGACAAGGCGTCAGAGTCAGTAAGAGTGTTTATACAGAATTTCCTAATACAGTTGGATACGTGGGAGAACATGTCTCCTCTCACTTATCTCCCTTTCCCAAATTTCATAGCTATTTTGACCTGTTTATTTTTCCAGAGATCTTTATGTTTGTTTTATTAATTTACTCCCTCAAAAATCCAAGTAGAATTTTTATTAAAATTTCTGTAATTTGTACCTTGTTGGAGTAAGTTATCTTCACAATATTCACTTATTCCTGGAACATACTGTCTTTTTTCATTTCTTATTTTCTCAGCTCTATTTGGAATTCTGAGATGAAACTGCTATGCAGGGTGGTTCTGATCCACCTGAG
Source organism: Indri indri (assembly GCA_004363605.1). NCBI lineage: Eukaryota > Metazoa > Chordata > Mammalia > Primates > Indriidae > Indri > Indri indri. The sequence continues at coordinate 32,277 of RJWJ010013690.1, read as the reverse complement.
AGGCACCCAGGGGTATTGATATCAGGTGGCATGATCAGGTAGAAAGAGGGTCTATTTGGCATCCACTAGTTTCCACCCCATACTCTTTTGTGGTATGGACATTGACTTAAAAGCCAGTAGCATTGACTTGAGGAGCTCACGGAGGTAGAGAGAAATGTGCCACCACAGAGGATGGATGGGCTACTTTGTCTAGGAAGCTGATTAGGACTCAAGAGACCTCAACAGCCACCAAAAGCTCAGTGGAGGTGTTATTAGCAAGTAGGTGCTACTAGGCCTTCCTTAAGCTAAGAAAGAATAGAACAGAAAAGAAAATAACCAAAGATTTCAGCAATGGATGCCAGCAGAATGCAAAAGATGAAATGCAGTGAGCACTAGACAAACATACACATCTGAGATGAGTGAGGATTCTGAAGAAACCAGGTGAATCTGAATATCCCTTTACTGCAGTGCTCTGAGGTTTGCTAAGCTAGTTCTTGCATAAGTCCGATTATAATTTTGAATAGGATAAGGAAAGGGGTTAGCTGAAGTTAGAGCAATTATAAATTCTTATTTGAGAATTAAATCAATTGTTTGATTTTTCTGTGTTTATACTCAATGTGATGAATTAGAATGGGCTATATCAGAGTGATTAAAAATATAGCTTGGGCTCTGAATTCATACTATCTAGGGTCCAATCTGGCTCTGGCACTTACTAATTGGACTTTGAACCATACACTTAATATTAGGAACTCAAAATTTCATCTGCAAGATGAAAACAATAATACATATCTCATAAGATTTTTGTAAGATTTAAAGATAATATATATAAATATTTTATAACAGTACTTACTTAGCACAGAGTAAGTTATCTACTGTAGTCATTATCATCACCAAATTAATGGGTACTCACGATGAAAATCAGGACAACTTATCAACAAAATTAAAAAGTAGTTCAATTTTCCTTATACATACAAGTGTTAGAGTGAATCAATTTGAACTCCATTGCCTTACACTCCAATTTTATTTATATGATGTGATAACATCTCTTCCTTATATTCAAATCAAGATATTGCCAACAATGGTTGACATTAAAAAGCATGATCCAATCAAACAGGCTTTAGGTAAAATGTATACAGGACATATGTTGCCTTTTTATGCTGCATAGCGAATCAAATCACAGAAAAAAATAGGCAAATAAATAAAATACCACCAATCAGGAAGCAAAATTGTGACCCTAAATCATATGATTTCAGAGCCCAAGTTATATTTTTAGTCACTTTGATATAACATAGCCCATTCTGGTTAATCACACTGAGTATTACTCCATAAATGGAATGACATGGTGTATTGGAAGATTTTTTGTTTTGCAAGAGTGAAATGAAGTTTATTGAGGAAGGACAAGATAGGTTCACAGAGCAAGAATGAGATACATTCTTACAGATGACGAACGTCCCTCCCCACTTCCCCATCCCCGTTGTAACAAAAGGGCCTGTATTCGGAGTTTCTAAGAGCACCTTCAGCTTCAATGATTCACTAGATGGATTTGAATAACTCACCAAAGCTGTTGGACTCATGGTTAGGGTTTATTACAGTGAAATGATAAAGGTCAAATTAGCAAAAGAAAAAGGTGCAGAGGGCAGGGGTCAGGAGAGACCAGACACAAGCCTCCAGTTGTCTTTTCCCAGTATAGTCACAGGAATGGTACCAGTGCTCCATGAAGTGTGTGCGACAACATATATGGAATACAGGCAATCAGGGAAGTACACAGGAGCCTTGGTGTCCAGAAGGCATGGAGTAACCACATGGCTGACCTTAGTTACTCCACCTCTGGCTGCTGTAGAGGGAAAATTGATTTCATGTGGCCCATGGCCCTCACCATAAATCACATTGTTAACATAAACTGTATGGTGTGTCCCACCAGGCCCTAGGTAAACAAAGATGCTATTATCAGGTGTCATATTTCACGGCCTTAGAGGTTATCTCCCAGAAACAAGCCAAGGGCCAAACCTTTCTTTGGAATGTGCAAGGCTGGAACACCCCAGACCTGCTAGTTAACTTTTTACTGCACGGTTAGTATATATTGGTGTTTTTTTTTTAAAAAAACGTACAATTATATACAGCTTTTTTAAAAAATTAATATTTACAGGTCAATAAGATACTTTATATTAATTTACTTCTATCAATGCTAATCCAATATGGCTTGCTATATAATACTTGAAAATAGTAATATGATACTTGACCTGAAATGATTGTCCTAAAGAAGAAAAGGACACATATTGCTGATTGCTACAACGATACAGACACTTTGCAAGATCATTTGTTTATATCATTTTATGTAACCTCCAAAACAACCTTATAATTTATGTGTTGAAGTTTGATTTCTTACAAATGAAAAAAAGCAGTATTCAAAGTAATGAAATGATTTTCTGAAGGCTGTTTATTCATTCACTCTTTCAATATCAAATGTTTACCATGTCTAAGTTAGTAGATGATACTGGGACTAAAACCCAAAACAGACATGCTGTAGATGCTGTAGACTATGACAGTGCTCACAGTTGAGGGGGAAACAGACAAGTAAACAAAAAACAACCAATGTTAGGAGTAATGAAAAGTTTTTACCCAGGTCCTCTTTTCATTATATATTCTCTTCTGTAAATGATCTTATTCACACCGAGGGTTTAATAGATGCTTTCAACTCAGACATTTTCTCAGTATCCCAAACACATATGCTGAGTTGCTATCTCTTCTTAGCTTTCTCAAGGACCCATCAAACTTAGTTCAAAACCAAACAAATGATCTTCTCCTGAAAACAACCTCCCCTGACACAGACAACTGGTCTACTTTCATATCCCAGAGATTGGCAATATCTCTCCTGTTATGAAATCTGACCATCTGACATTTCTTTTTCCTCCATCACTAAGTCCTGTTGGCTGTTTCTCTTGGGATTCTCTCAACTCTACCAACATCTCTCCACCCATTTCCATAGCACAACATACCATTAACTCTCACCTGGAATATTGAAATCACCTCCTTACTAATCTATCTGCATCTACATAGATCTCCTGCTAACCACGCTCCACCAGGCAGTCTGAGTATTATGTTGAAATAGCAAATCTGATGTTATTACTTACTGCTTCTGCTTAACAGGTTTCCATTATTTCCCATTGTTGTTAGGATACAGAATAAAATATTCAACACGTTCACACATTCCAGAATGGCCTGGCCCTACACTTGGTTCTCCAGATCCCTCCCACCATCTTCCTCCTGACTCTCTGCTCAGTTTTTCATAAATGCATACGGGGCACTTTCCTTCACAAGACAAGAAAACAATCCCTGTACAGGGGTTAATGCCCACTCATCTATAAGATTTTAAATAGTTGCCACACCTCCAGCGAAGACTTCCTTGATCATCTTGAACAGATTTTCATTATTTGCACATTTTCATTTGTGTACATAAGGTCCCCAACTTACAATGCTTTGACTTAAACGCTTTTTTGACTTTATGATGGTGCAATGTGGTACATATTCATTAGAAACCTTACTTCCAGTATCTATACAACCATTCTGCTTTCACTAAAGTATTCAATAAATTACACGAGTTATTAAACATTTTGTTTTAAAATAGGCTTTGTGTTAGATGATTTTGCTCAACAAAAGGATAACATAAGTGGTCTGAGCATGCTGGAGGTAGGCTAGGCTAAGCAATGATGTTTGGTAGGTTCAGTGGATTAAATGAATGTTTGACTTAATGATATTTTCAACTTACAATGGATTTATCTGTATATAACCCAATCATAAGTCAAGGAGCATCTGTATTCATTTTTCATGGAATTAGTGAGGGCTATACTTTTACATTAGTTTTGGGGGTTCTTTGACTAATATGACTCCCTCTGGAAATTTAAGCTCCAGGTTGACAGGTACCATGTCACTTCTTACTCTCCTTCCTATCCCCACCACCTATCATGGTACCTGTTATTATATGATAGATAATGCAGCACATATTTGTCGAGTGACTAAATAGATAAAAGGAAGAATGAATGGCAGAGTCAGGATTTGAAGCCCAGCCAGTTTGGTTCTTTCCACTATGTAATGCCACATTTTACAGTCTAGAGATTTAAATATTTATCATTTAATTTTACTCAATATACAGCAGATATTTATTGAACGCCTACTTTTTTGAACACATACTATTCTAGATCCAGAAGGCACAGCAGTAAAAAAGGGAAACAAGAGAATTTTTTCATGGTGTTTACATTATACTGGGGAAAGGTACTAAATAAACAAGTAAATAAATAAACAAGATGGCTTCAGAGTTTCAAACACAACTAAAATTTGAAAAAGATATAATGGAATTGATAGGGATACTGGCCAGGGAATTATTTTAGCCTGGCCAAATTAGATAAGATCTCTTGAGGAGGTGATATTTGAGATATATAAATCCATTACTATACATCAATCTAAAAGTAAGAGAAAACGCTGAAAGACTGTCATTAAATCTGATCTGGGACATACCTTCATTAACAGTGCTGCTAAATGTTTTAGGAAAAAAACATAGAAAAAGCCTAGGGTAGTGAAGCTAGACTTCATGGGGAATGTGAGTATTGAAAATGTGTTGGATTTGAATAGAAACAGAGGAAAGTGTTTGGGATAACAGTTAAGCACAGATGTGAGAATGGTTATGTCATGTCTGTGGATATCACATCAAGACCATCATTTTGTAAAACAAACAAACAAAAACTACTACATAAAAGAATTGCCACTGTAGATTCGGCCTTCCTAAGAATGTTTTTTTGTGTGACGTGTTTTGCAGAAAGTTCAACAAAAGGATATAGTGACTTTTTTTTTCCATTCAAAATGTCCAAGACATGCTTATATATGAGGCTATTAGGGAGTGATGGGAAATAAAGATGGATAATAAGGAATTAGAGCCAGTTTAGGGGGTGCCTTCCAAGCCAGTAAATGAGAATTTCTTGAACATTTATTATTATGTGGGACTAAAGAGGTATTATTGTATTCTTTCTATTACCACTTAGTAGTTAATGGTAGTAAAGAACGAATGGGTCAGAGAGGCAGGAGGCTAACTCCCAAAATTCTTTATAAAATGTATTAATTATTGCTAAATATGACATTAATGACTAAAATAATGACATTACTAACAGTCTGGCAGCATAATGTGTTGTAAAGGGCATAGGCCTAACAGGTCAGTAAATCTCTGTCTGCCATTAACTGGTGTGTGACCATAAATAGGTCACTTTACGTCACTTAGCTTCAGTTTTTTCATTTTTAAATTAACCTTTTAAGGTCTCTTTAAGATGAAAAATTCTATAATTTTATGATGGGTGCCTTATAACAAGATTTTGTTGTATCTATGTTAAATGTTGGTCAAATAAAGAGGATCTGAGAGTTGAAGAAATTGCATGCTGAAATATTCAAGGTTGTATTCGTTGAGTCTTTTTGAATTATCTTTACCCTAATATGTTTGTTCATTAGTAAGCATTGTGGAAAGAGTAGTGAAATTGCGGTTTGTTCCTGCTTCTGGTAATTCTATGACTTTCTTTCTGTCCTGTCTCCATCTTTAAAACATGTAAGATTGCACTTCTGTATATGCCTTGTACAGATTTCAAGGCACCATTAAACAACAACAAAATATTTATTGTAATTTTACCATCTTGGATTTAATATTAGACATAATGTTTATAGTGTTGTGTGCTTCATGAATTGATGAACCAAGTCATGGATTGATAACTCGTATGGATAAATCTTTTAAAAGAAGAATAATCCAGTTGTGGAATTGCAGAATTGCCTATGGGTGTCAAGTGGGAATTTTGCCATTGCTGTATTATTAATCTTTTTCCTGTTCTCTCTTCATCATTAATTTTAAAAAGGGATATTCTTCAAGGAGCAAAATCTTTATATGTGTATGTAGCAACAATAAGTGCAAAAAGAAAGCGTTAACAAATTCAAAAAGAATTCTAAACCAATAGATGATTGCACTCTCACTATATATATTTTATTTTTACTTTATGGAGAGCAACAAATTTTTCAGAAGAAATTTGCACATACCATCTCATATTTCCATTAAAATAATATTTTTGTCTCTCAAGATGATATATGGTTGGCTCTTGAACAACGCAGGTTTGGACTGCACAGGTTCACTGATACACAGATTTTCTTCCACCTCTGCCACCCCTGAGACAGCAAGACCAAGCCCGCTCCTTCCTCCTTCTCCTTGGCCTACTCAATGTGAAGACAAAGAAATGAAGACCTTTATAATGATCAACCTCCACTTGATGAATAGTAAATATATTTCTCTGCCTTATGATTTTCTTAATATTTTCTTTTCTTTCACTTCATTGTAAGAATACAGTATTAATACATATAACATGCAAACTATGGGTTAATCAACTGTTTATGCTATTGGTAAGGCTTCGAGTCAACAGTAGGCTATGGGTAGTTAGGTTTTTGGAGCCTCCAAAGTTATTTGCAGATTTTCAACAGCATGGGGGATGGGCACCCCAATCCCCCTGTTGTTCAAGGGTCAACTTTATAGCTGCCTGAAAGTACAATTTTTATCTTTATTTCAAGAGCTAATAATCAACTACCATATGTATGTATTTAGGATAAAACATATCAACACATTGATATATTTGACACTAAAATAAGTACACAGTCACCAGAAGATAATATTTTATTGAGTCAAATATTCTATGTCTTTTAACATAGAAAATATAATTAGCTTTCATTTCAAGAAAGTTCCTCCCCCTCAAAAAACAATCATTACGTTTGAAACCATTTCAATCATATATACATACACATAGGCAACTTCCATCTGTGCATGGAATATGTATCATCTACTAAATTCAAGGAATATGATTTCAAACTCTCCATGCTCTAGAGCACGTGCACACATTCCCATAAGTTGTAAATAGCTGTTATCACTTGTTAGGATAACTTAATTAAACTTGCTTATTAAAAACCTTTAATTCGTTGGTGATAAAATCTTGATTAGTACATTTTCCTGCTAGGTGACCTTCTAATTTAATAGAAAATGAATTTTTAAATGGAGAAAAATGCCTGTGGCAGAGATTTTGTGCGAGTGAATAGAGTTTGCAATACACATAGGGATATATTCTAGCCTAATTAGTAAGGGTGCAAATGAATTTTTATTTCATACACCAGAAGTGTCATTGATGAACCATGGTGAGGAGTTTGAAATGCATTCAGATTGGCAGTGTGGGACTGAAATCTGTGGGAAAATCACAAGCTAATTCATTGATTGCCCCTTGGAAATTACTGCTGTTAATTGTTAGGTAATTAACATGGAGCTACAATTATATTGGCCTAAGGGGGTGATTAATGTTTCAACATGTCACATTAGCAGCGGCTGGATTTTCAAAGCTTTTCTTTTCACATGGTTTAGGAGACAGATGGTATATTGTCTATGGATTATTTTTTTTTTTTTTTTACTAAAGTTTATGCTGAGAGCAAATGTGTGTGAATTTTCTCTTCTTGAACCTCCTTTTGTAGATATGAATTTTAATACAAGCATTTTATAACATTTATGAAATAATGTAATATTTGCTAATAATATCCCCTACCTAAAATAAATATTGCTAAACAGGAAAGTTATTTTAATTTTATCTCTGAGTATAAAAATCAAAGCTGTCTTGAATTTGAGGAGTTGGCATTTTTCTTTATGACAGGTCTTAAATTATTTAGTGATAATAAGAGGAAAAAGAATTGTATGATATCGCATTTATAACAATCAATATAATTTAAGGAAAAACCAAATAAACCATATTTAACAAATGCATTTACAGTAATGTAGAGTACATTAATGTTTCTTTCCTGCCTTTCATTACCTCTTTCACTCTTTGTTTCTTTTTTCTTAAAGTTATGTACTGCCCAATACACCAAGCCCTAATTTAGTCCTGTTCACTGTGGCATGGATTTTTCAGAACTTTCTCTTGAAGAAGCAATGTCGATCCCTAAGTATCAAGGCTGAAAATGAGTAGACTGAATGCACCAAATCAACTGTAGGGAAGACCCTTGCAAAAGCCAACACTAACACTTACAAAATTTGCCACAGATGTTACATTCTGTGTTAAGGACTCGCCTATACCAATTCATTTTATCTCACTTTCAAGGTTTGTGAAGCTATTTCCAAAGTTTGGGGTACATCTATTTTATAATGAAAATACCTATGAAAAAAACATATCCAAACTATAGTCACTTGCACAATTGAAAAAATCATTCTTGCAAATTAATTTTATTTACAGATAAATCAACCCTCTGTTGATCCTAGATATTCAGGCATAGATTCCGAGAACAATATTTTTAATATGCAATCCATCTATTTTTATTTGAAACTCATTTTGGCTGAAATGGTTGAAAAATTTTTTTCTAAGCATTTTAATTTTTAATACAAGTCAGTGTGGCACATTCCTTCTTATACAAAGATATATTCAACACTAAAATCTAAGTAAGTTGCAAAAAACTCTTAAGGTCTCCAAAGGTGGTTTTTACTTTTTTAAATTCCAATTATGGCACATTATTTTAAAAGGTAGAATGGATTTCTAGCAGTTCAAAGAACAGTTTCTTTTATAATTTTTTTTCCACGAAAATTTGAGATGTCATCTTTCTTGGTAGCCCCATACTGAGGTCTTTGTTGTGACTGCAGTGTCTAGCTTTTATATTGATTTGTACTACTTCAACAAATGACAGAAATCTTTATTATCTACAGTCAAGCCAGACATTAACTTTTAATGTCCATTAAAACTGAAAAATTGTGAAAGGAAGCTAGTACTTCTACTTTAGCCTTTAAAATAGAGAATTACTGAAATCTTGATTTTAGACAATCCTGTTTTCAGATCTTTCTGCATTTCTTTTACATTTGAAATCAATTGCAATTGTTCAAATGCCTATTTTACCGCCAAGTTGACATTTCACCTCAGCTCCTCTTTTCTTCGCTTATTAGAATTTTACAAAAAAATCCTTGCCATGCTGGAAATAGCACGCTATGTAGTAGGGCTAAATGAGGTGCATACATTTTTATTGGAGAAAAACTTTCATCAAATATCTTTTTTTATTCTGTTTTAATAATGAACTTAAAGTGAAGCAAAGGATTTTGACTTTGATTATACATTGTAAGCCGATAAGTTAAAATTTGCACTTGAAAGTTCTCTAGGGAAAGTGAAGGCCATATCCACTTATCAACTTGGACAGTAGAGGTCACTATAATTCTTTTAAGATAAACTCAGAGGAAGATTATTAGCCACAGATAAGATCGTTCTTAAAGATACTTTAGGGGAGGGGAGAAAGTCTCTTTTAAAATAAAAGATCAATTAGTACAGCAAAACCTATGACATACGCACTACACATACACACGTACACACACACACACACACACACACACACACACACACATGCACACACCCCTGTACCCTGTATATATACAGTGAAATAGAATTTAAATTGAAGACTGTGGTTGTCATTTTTGGACTACTGTGGTTTTAAATCCCGAGTTGTGGTTTGCCATATATCAAGGGCTTCAAGAAATTCCACGACTAACTTAATTCATGAATGTTATTTGCACATTGCTGTTGGCTCTTTCTTTTTTAACCTAATTATAGCAATCCTCATGGCTTTTTTACCATAAGTAAATAGCAGTCAAAAAAATTATTTAAATTAATGTTAGACAAAAAATGGGAACTTTGTGATGAATACCAATGTTGGTTTGCCATTCTTTAGTGATCACTTCAGTTGAAACTACAGATGAAATGAACCAGTCATCAACAATGGCATGACATAGTAAAATTTGTCATTTTTAAGCCCATTATTTTATGGTCCCAGTCACTGAAGATCTCAAAATTTGGTAGGCGAGACAGATACGAAAATAACTCTTAGAGCATTAGGAAGTAAGTGGTATATTTGAAATAAAGGTAATATTCTCAGGTAGAGCAGAGGAAAAGCTGAGTTTGTGAGTGAGAATTAGTGACAGCTTTCCAGCCAAAGGAGGGTAGCGTGCTTCAGGAAGAGAGATGGGCAAGTCATTAATGTAACAGAAGTAAAGGTCTGAAAAAGGGCAAAGTGTTTTACTATTTCTCTTTTTAAAACCCTCACCCATTTTGGGAATTAAAACCTGCATTCCTGCTGGAGACCAGTAATCAAAGGGGCAGGAAAATGTTCTTTGCTCTTTGTTTTCTAGTATTTCACACTACAGGAGATGGCTCAACAGAATTGTCTGGAGATCACAAGATCATCTTCACTGGAGATAAGGTAGACTAAAAACACCAACTACAGTTCAATAGCAATAGCCCAAAGCCATGACATGTCACACTGGTCACATAGACCTGAGACCAACCTCTGAAAACCCCCCTTTAAAAAGCCCTGTATTTCTGCTTAAAGGCAGGAAGGTGGTCTTTCAAGACCACTAGTCTGCTGCCCTTCCTATTTGCTGGCAAATTAATAAACTTCTCTTGCCTTTTCCTCAAACCGCTTGTCCTAGTTCTTCATTCTCACTGATGTGGCCTTGGGGACAAGTACTAAACTTTGGGTAACACTAAGCATAAAAGGTTATGGGGATAGTTACATATGTGAGTAGACTCAGGGAGATTGGAGCCCACAGTCCATGACTGTAGTGTTGTTTGGTGGGATGGACCACAACTAAGGATACAAATGAAGCTCATAAAAGATTTTGCATGCCCTGTTTAGTAATTTACTTAGTTCCATAGGAATTGAGGATCTAACATGACACGATGTAGTCTTTTTTTTAATGTCACAAAATCATCAGTTTAGCTGCCCATTATCCAAAAATAATAACTCATTCATGAGTTATTCAGCACATATTAATAAACACCTACTGTATAAAATTATATGTGCTAAGGTTACAGGAATCAACAATATGGATGAAATGACTGCTCTTACACAGCTTACATTCTAGAGGAAGCAGATAGATTACAGAGAGGTAAAAACAATTAAAAAAATAAGCTACTGTACGATAGCAAAGGTGCTGGGGGTGGGGGAAAACAGTGCTATGGGATAGAAAGTGACTGAGGTGGGAGAGCCACTTTGCATAGCTCAGATGGAGAAGTTCTCTCAGAGAAGGGAACAAATGAATTGTCACCTGGATGATGAGAAGAAACGAGCTAAGTGAGAATTTGGAGGACTGGCATTTCAGGAAGAGAAGCACAAAAGTCTGAAAGCATTTGAACATAAAACATGCAGAGAATTGGAATAATCATTTCTCTTCCTCGCTTGGAGGCAGATAACACAGTGGAACAATTATGAGTTTGGAGTTTGATGTCTAATTAATCTGTATTCAAATTCTAGTCAGTCCCTCACAGGAACTTAGGCAGGTTATTTACCTATTCTGATACTCACCTTTTTCTTTTCTAAAATGTAATGATATTATAAATACCCAAAGCACCCAAAATATACACAGGCAGTTAATAAACAGGGCTCATCTTACCGTCTTCTGATTCATTTCCTCCTCTGCAGTACAGAACTGTGCTACTTACCAACTCAGCATGTTTGTGTTTGTTAATCCTCAAATAACATGTGTGTTTATCTTTGCAATTAACTTTTTTTACATTATTAATTCAAAATTAAATAGAGAAGATTGAGATATAATAAAAGCTGGTCAGTAGGAAGGGAATATGTTTGCTCTGTTATTTTTAATTAGTTCTTAATTATTCTTAATATTATTCTTAGTTTATAAGAACAAATCCAAAATATTTCAGGCTTGTGTGAGAAATTATCATGTTTTAGAATAAATAATATTGCAGGTTTGTCAAAAGTTTTTTAAAATTAAAAAAAATTACAAAATAGGCTATTTTTATAGGCCTGCCAACTTTGAGCGAGTCTTTTAAAATCACTTAGCTAGCTCCTGTTGTCATCGCTCTGCCTCTGATTTATTTGTAGACATTGCTTCTAAATAAGACTTTTCTTATCCCATAACTAAAACACTTCCTGTTGGCTCTAGCATTTCCAACAATTCTGTTCTTAACTTTTCTCTCCTACTTCTTTTGTTGACAATATATCTCTTACTATTGAGCTTCATTGCCAATTCCCTAAACCTCTTCTTCAAAATAAATCCTCTGACCTTCTTTTTCTAAAGTCTAATGACCAAAACAGACTCCTCACCAGTGCTCCAAGTAATCTTATCTTTGCTGTCACTGACTGTATAAATTTACTCCTGCCACAGGCAAACTGACTTCAGTCATGTTTTGTGTATACTTACCACAGAACCCCTTGTATAATGGCATCCAATTTACTCTTCTTTTCCATTTCCCACAGAACTTTCTCCTGCCTCTTTTTATGATATAATTCACAGTACATTTCCGGAGTATTCCAAGGGCTATATAGGTAAACATTCCTATTTTATAGCCTAAATGTATATGTTTTACATCTTTCTTGCATATAATAAAGAGATAAGTTGTTACAGCAAAATGAAACCTTACAAATAATGTAATCCAGTATCTATGTGATATAAGAAAACTGAAACATAAGGAGTTTAGGTTATAGTTAAGACCCAAATATTCACAACTCTTACTCTATGTTCTTTGCAGTTCACAAGAGATCATAACGTTATGGCTCAGGGGCTAGAACCACCCAGCAGATGTGCTTTGCTTGGCCCTAATAGCTATTTTAAAATATTTTTAGTTGTTTCTGGACTTTAATATTCTGAGATTTCATATAAAAATCTGGATTTCTGAAATTCTCTTAGAAATCAGAAGATTTGACACTTCCGGGTGCAGCACTGGGCTAATGATAGGTATTGATAACAGTCACCACATTAGAGAAATTACGGTCTCCAACTGGCCAGTTTCCTTTAGTCTTTAATATTTTATGCTTTTAATTAATGCATGCATTAGTTATTTATATTATTTGCCTGTGCCCTACAAGAATTTGACTTTTGCCATTCTTTTACTATACTTAACTGGTTTTCATGTGAACTGATAAAAACTTGAAAATTTTGACTCATGTCCCGCATCATTGGGAAACCAGGACTTCAAGGAAGTACTGACTATACAGCTCATAGGTGTACTGGTGGCCTTCAAAGTGGACAAGGACACTTCAGTGGCTTCAGTGTAATTCCACAAAGACGTTCTAAGAGTTGGCTGTGTCTAAAGCATTGAATTAAGCACCGAGGTCTCAATGACAAATGAAACCATCCTTGGGGTATTTTACTGATTATAAAACTAGACTAAAATATTCTCAAGGTGGGTACTATGTCTTATTTGCATCAAAATGTAGAATAACCAGTGTAAAATCTATTTATGAATGTGATCAATATAACAGAATCATAAGGGTAGGGTTCTTGAATGAAAGATGTTACATAAGCAAATAATATGACTATACTTGTTATATTATGAATATTATTGTTCCATTTTGTCATTTATTATTAATCTCAGATGAGTATTGCTATTGGTCAAAATTAAACAACAGTGTTTCCTAATTTAAAGGCATGTAAACATTTCATATTGGAAACATGCCATTTATTTACGTCCCTAATGTTTGCTATTATACAGGAGTTCTTAAAATTTTAAACAATGTATATATTACATAGGAAGTATATTGGCCCTGTTCTGGTTAAACTAAACAATAACCGAAAGCAAACAAACCAGCTCTTCTTTATTAACCAGACAGGTGCTATTCACCCACCATTATGAGTACATGCATGCGAAATAATTTTCTAATGGTTATGGTAGATTTTGTGCATCTATTGACATTCTTGCTCACTTATCTTTGTGACTAAGGTGTGTGTTAGGTATCTGCACATATGTTACAGGTAGAACCAGTGGCTTAAGAAAAGAAAAGCAAGAGTTCAACACAGGATTTTGCCCTTATTGCCACTGTGGTCCAATCGACCGAGGCCAAGGGCCCCCAGTATTATTAAGAGTCACCAAACTTTGCCTAAATTATTTCATTGAGTGAGAAATGATAACTTGAAATAATGGTTTATTGTTCATGCCCATTTACTCTCTAGAGTGTACTAATATATGTTATGAGATGGTAATTGAGGTATGAAAAATACAATGTTTTCTTTGCACTCTTTCCAAACTCTGTGAAATTAGTCAAACAAATAATAGCAGTGGAATGAATTCTTGTAAGGATGAAAAGACCTCGAAAGGTCAAGGTCTTCATTATTCCTGTTTGTTGAGCATCCAGTATGCCCAACACTTTATAAGCCATGTTGCAAGACTTGGTCCTAGCCCCAGAGATTTATAGACCAAATTAAACAGGGAAGGAGAATTGTATTAGCCAGGTGGGTGGTTAGCTCTAAAATAGAGAATTTCCAAATATTAGAAAATTGTTTTCTTTTGTTTTTCATTCTACTCCTTTGTTTCTCATATTTCAGTCATTTCAGAAGAATAAAAAAATAGGTTAAATCTTGCCTCTGACAAGAATCATAGAAAATTTGATTTTGTGAAGAGAACTTTTTAAAGTGAATATAAAAATAGACTGAATGTAGAAAAGAAGAAGATTGATTGTTATAAGCATGACTAGAAAAATAGAAAGCAATACAAAGTTGGGTTAGAGAAATGAAATGTACTGTATAACACATGGGTCTGGAATAGATAAAAGGAGTGTTCTATAAGAAAGACACCTGCACCCGAATGTTTATAGCAGCACAATTCACAATTGCAAAGGTGTGGAAACAGCCCAAGTGTCCATCAATACATGAGTGGATTAATAAAATGTGGTATATGTATACCATG
>RJWJ010013690.1:0-17475 GCA_004363605.1 Indri indri | reverse complement strand
TTGGGGGGAAGGGGGGGCAAGGGCAACATATGTAACCTAAACATCTGTACCCCTATAATAACAAACAATAAAAAAAAGAGTTAAGGAGTCAAGAGCTGATTTAGCAATACATACAAGGCTGGCTTACTCTAAAATAAAAGTGATGGTTTGGCAAACTGAATTTGTGTTGTCTGAGGGTTCCAGCCCTGCTTATTCAACTACGCATCTTTAACAAATAACAATAATGACTTTCTGAAAAGTATTTTAAAAAATTAATTCTAGGACATTTTTTTACCCCAATATTTTCTGAAATTTCATTTACATTAAAAAGAACTTTCCCTAGTAATTAGGTAGTTTTTATTACTATTTATTATAATTCATAACATCTCATATTTAGTAAGGAAATGAACAGGTTGCATACGTAAATGAAAAGGAAATCTGGTTGAATTATGTTTTCAAATTATGATTTTTTTGGATTAATGACTGAAAAGTACATGAGCACTTCTCTATTATATGTGACATCTGGCCTTTGCTAAAAATATATTTTTTTTGCAATTTTCTCTTACATTTAAAGCATTTTCTTTTGCCTTAATCACTTTAGTTTTTGAAAGGATTGTTCCTCAATTCTACTTCTCAAATTACGACAAATCAGAATGTGTAACAGGGATTAAACTAAATGTGTATTAGATGAGTAAAGAATTCACTAAGGCAAGACTAATCATCATTTAGATTATCAGTAGAAGATGATTAATAGACAAAGGATTTTATGATAAGTTGTTGATGCTGTGTTTGGGTAGCCAAATGTTTTAGCTTTTACAAATGAAAAAAATCCCTAAGCAGCTTATAGCAAAAAAGTAATCATTCAAATTACAAACTTAAGAATTTCAAATTACATACTTCATCAAGGTGAGCCTATATTACCTTACCGAGCAGATTTGGTATAACAGAATGAATTAATTACTTAGTGTTTCAAGTAAATGGAAAATAGTGTTCCAATACTTATAATTTATTTTCTACACAATTCCTATAGTAGATATCTTTGAGGAAAATTGCTGAAAATGTATCTCTATAAGATAGTGGTTAAAAATATGCTCAGAAATAAGCATTTTACAGATATATTTTTCTTAGGAATTTCTCTTGTCATGATAAATTTTTTGAAGTGCTTCTACCTTTTGGAAATCAGATCTTGACAAACAAATTTGCAGAGATGTAAAAGGAGATATAAGGAATATTTTTTGCCCTAAGTGGGTTCTCTGAATTGAAGATAAAAATCTGGCTCTATAAAGCTTTTCAACAGTTGGTGTGCATGTGTATTTGAACTTAATTATCATTATATTGTGTGTGTGTGTGTGTGTATATACATATATATATATATATATATATATATATATATATATCACTTACATGCTAATTCCTTAAGAATTTCTCTAGGATACTTGAAAGTAAGAGTTCTGGAGTTGGGCAACCTGGGTTCAAATCCAAGCTTACCACTTAAACAATCATTTTGGACAAATTATTAACCTTTCCAAGGCATAGTCTTTTTGGCTATAAAATGGTGTGAATAACACCTACCTCATTATTACTATAATGGTAGCAATGAAGGAATGGTTGTAAAACATGTAAGAATGGTGTTTAAGGTACTTAATGCACCTAGCTCATAGCAAATATAACTTCTTGCTATTATTGTTAGAATTTCTTTTAGTTGTTAATGCATGACAATTTTAAGTCATAGACAATTGTTTCAGATCCTCAAAAGAATTCAGAACCCATCCTGGCACATTTTTTAAAATTCCATAAAACAAGACAAGGGATGTCAATACAACTATGAGATCCAAAAATATTTCTAAGTGAATGCACCCTAGACACACTCTCAGTTTCTACACATACTTTGCTAAACTATAAGCCTCAAAGTATCCTTTCATGGAGATTTTAAAAAGTCAACTGGTTAGACTATTCTAAAATTTTGATCTTAGCCTCACTGGCTTCATGGTCTCTCTATGGCTTTTGGGAGACTAATGAATTTTTCTGATAGTTCTTTATGCTCTATGATACTATAAAATGTTATTGAGATTTCCATGGTTATTGAAAGAAATTGAGAAATAATTATCTCCCAAGTCTAGACATAGAAATGAGTGACACATTGTCAGTCATCCTTATTTTTCAAAGACTTAGTATGGCTCGAATTTTACTTATGTGATAATATTAATAATACTGCCCCAGCACTAACCTGTTACCAGAGGATAAAATATTGCCAGTACTCCAAATGTAAAATCTAGCTCCCTGGGAGGGGGTCCTAGCATTAAAACATTAGTGTCACAAATTGCAGCAAAGACTGAATAATGAAGAATAGCTATTACTGTTTTTAATGTTGAATCTATGAAATTAAATGGAAATAAACCCCTTCAAATTAAGAATGGCTGATTCTGAGCTCTGTAGCTGCATGGCAAACTGAGTTGCAGATTAATCTTTATAATTTATTCCCTTTTAATTTTTTTAACTTTGTATCATATTATCTTCTAACACACTCTCTTTGGGTTGATTATTAAGGCCTCAAATACCTTTCTACTCCAATAGTTAGTTTCTTTGCTTTCCCTGAAAGAGAAATTGCTATCCAAACTTTAAGTGTGTCTGTACAGGAATAAGTGAGGGCCAGCTCGTACCTGTATTCTTTTGACAGTGTTCTTCCTGTCTGACAGCTTCATAAAGACATGATAGTAGATTAGGGACGATAGGCTAGAAGAGCCTTCCTGGTTTGATGTTGCCACATTTCACAGAAAATTTATTGCACGAAACTTTTTAATAGATATGGCTTTGTACATATCTTTTACGATCTGTAGCAGATATATATCACCACCTTGTAACTTGTGAGAAGTTAATAACTAAAAATTCAAGGATGCTTTTTAAAAAAACATACTTCTATCTAAATCAAGAAAAACTAAAGGCAGAAAAAAGGATGAAAAAAGCCTACAAAATAATGTAGGATATGGATGGGTGTATGTAGTCTTATTCAAATCTTAGAGTTGAACTCTTTACGAATCCCATGAGTTTCAACAGAAACCTGAATTTCACATTACTGTTTATATCCTCTATGGCAGTCTTCAATATCCACAAATTCTCTAGTCATACCAGGGAAGCATTGCCTGCAACAGGCCCTGGCACACAGAAGGCATTTCATAAAATATGTTTAATAAGTATTGCTGAATTAATTGTTAGTGTGAAATTTTTATTTATTCATTTAAAATATTTATGAAATTCGATACTATTCTAGGAACTAAAATGTAAAGTTGAATAATAACCAACAAAAATCTTTGACAATTTAAGTTATTTTGTATAAATATCAGAACTAATTGCTTAATTGCTGTTGTACACGGAGTTATAGTACCTTCAGCAAACTTAAGTGATTGAACATTTTGTAGCCATTTATCACTTCGCCCAAGCAATAAGTGACCACAGTAAGATATGGTATGGTCAGAATGTGAAGCCGTGACAGTCTGTCCATTAAGTCCATGCTCATTACAGTTACGCTAAACTATCTCCTTTAAACAATAAATGGCCTTCTAGTAGGTATTTCATATATGTTATTTAACTTAATATCCTTAAATGTTTCGAGGTGATTAGAGTTGTATTATTAAATGTAATTTATGGATTAAGATACAGAAGACGAGAAATAGCCTAAGATGCCAGACAGGATTTTATCCTATCCCTGCCCTCCCACCACATTATTTTTTAGCTGGGAACAATTTGGCTGTGATCCATCAGCCAACTACTTTCCCAGCAGCCGTGGGAATTGATGCCTTGGTTCTGAAGGGGAGGTCTGGACAGGATCCTAGAGCATCCGCTACACTGTTTAACACCAGCACGTCCTCCAAGTTCAGCTCAATTATCATTTTTATATGGAATTCTTCCCTCATCTCAGGAACTTGGTCAAATCCTCTTTCATATGCTCTAGGGTACCATGCACCTTCACTTTGCAGCATTTATTACAGTTGCAATTTCCTTTTATTTGTGAGTTAATTTAATTGTCTGCCTTCTACACTAAGTCTATGATCCACAAGAGCTTAGACAGTGACTGCTTTTTCCCAACATGAGATCCAAAAGGTAAGCATGACGCCACATGCACAGTAAAGGGAAAATAAATAGAGAAAAACTAGAAGACCTCAATGGCGCCCAAGCCAAATAAGTCACGGTGTGTTTTACTCAGAGCTACTGGTGATAACTAAGTGGAGGACGAGTACTTTATTCCTACTTTTCTGACGTGATTAAGATGGAAGAATGGCCGAATGAGGAAACCTGCAATGAGGAACTTAGGAGTAGGGTAGCCAGTCTTATATTTTACCTCTGTCAGAACTCATTCAAGAACGAGGTCCTGGTAATGGATCCAGCGAGGCAGGAGAAAAGAGGCAGGGTCTGCCAGTTGGGTTGGCCCCCACTACATAGCCTCAGCATGTGCAAACGTGGCTTGACAGTGGCTGCACATGGGTGTTACCATCAGCTCCTCGCAGCTTCTGGGCAACATCTCAGATTACTTACCTCTGCAGGTAAATCCCAGTTGTGGGAAAACCTTGCAGTGGCTTCTTCTTGCTCTCTCTTTTAGGACTCACAATAAATGAACTGTAGCTTTCTGCAGATTTCCCAGATATTTCTGAGGCTCCCAACTCAAGGTTATCATCAACACCAAAACTGGAGGATGATTCCTCTAGTGACAGTTCCAGGCTGTGCCACTTTTTTTCTGAGAACATATCTGAAACTTCCTAGAGTTATATTACTATGTTATAGTTGTGCTATTACATTATTAATACAGTGTATTAATAGTGTACTGTCACATAATCAGCTACCCATTTGACTCATTTTTCTTTGTCCTCAGGCAGAGCAACATCTGTTCATGCTCCACTAGTTAAGATTGACTTACCCTATTATTCCCGGTAATTGGAGGGTGCTATTGCAAGAGTTTGCATTGTAAAACAACCCTCATTCCTATCTCTTCAGACATCAACCCAGTCCTGTTTGGGCAATAGGGAAATGAGTGTTTGGTATAGGATAAACTCTAAGCATCCATATTTTGATGGAGTGAATCTAAATTATCTAGATCAGAGAAACCTGAGAGACTTTATCAATTACAAGAAGTCTTTAATATAATTGAAAACAGTGTCGTTGCTTCTAGATCAGTAGTTTCAGACCAATACTTTGTTTTTATAACAAATATTTTGTAATAATATTTACTATTCTGAAATATAATTCTATGCATTTCATTTAGCAATACATATGATTAAATAAAAATGAATTAAAATAATATGCCAACTATGAAGGAGAAATATGAAAGAAAGTAATCTTTAGTAAACTAATATATTTTTAAATTGAAAAAGTGGTCATGATTATAATGGAAGACATAAATAAGTAGTCAGGGTCTAGCACTTATATGTCTAAATATCATGAACATGACAATTACAGATGATGACTGATACATGTGTGTTTATTGACAACTCAAATATCATTTACAACCTTACCTTTAGTCACTTGATATTCAAATGATGAACCATTGATAAGAGAGTTGGTGAATTCTTGGTAAAATTTAAAATAAAACAAAGAACAATCTTCTCTTTACATGGTGATAAATTTCTGGAAACTTCAGTATATATTAAAAACCTTTCCCAAATACTTTGAATTTATAAGTTAAATGAGTTTGGTTTCTGGACTAAGATAAATTTAGGCAGGTTCTTCATATATACGAATTCCTGGTAGAAAATTTAAATGTTGTATGAAACTGTTTACCGATTTACAGGGCATCTGACCTCTCAGACTCCCAACACGTAAATGGCATAGCACCACCCATCGTGATTACAACCCAAAATATTGTCACAGATTTCCAAACTGCTTCTAGAGAATAGTGGATGAGAACCATTACTTTAGATTCTCTGAGATTCTTATAGATTGAATGCAGATACTCAAAGTGTCAAGTGAGGACCCAGAGGGAAACAGCTCTCTTGGTTGCAAAAGATCTTTTTGAACCCATCGACTCAACAAATAGCCTTTATATATACAAATGTTCATGTTTGAGTGTGTGTTGTACAGCATCATGGCCTTTTATTGGGCCATTTTCAAATGTATGCAGTAGATATTATAATTTGTATCTTTTTTTATTACAAGTTCAGTATTTAAATAAGAGGACACAATACATCCAGAAGAAACTTAAGTATACATGCAGGCAAACAAAGAAAGGCAAAATAAATAAGCAACCCCTGTCCTTCGAAGACCTTAGTCATGCCAGATTTAATTCTAATTTGCTACTTTCTTGAGAGGGGCAATAGTTGGCCCCTCGGAGAGGGAATCACCTTGGATTTGTTATAATTTATAAGATAATATTAAATTTAAAATCATTTCAAGATCTGTGGCAAACTTTTCTTTAATTACACATTTTGTTAACTCTGGAATAATCAATGCTGTCTAGTATCATGTGGGAGACCATACCATTTCTTGATGTAAAATGTGGTTTTCAAAACAAAAAATGTCATTTTGATGTTCAAGTAACAATTATGAAGGAAAAGTTTAAGTTAATATTATTAACTTGTTAATAATGTTATTATATTGTCAACAATATAATAAAGATAAAAGTATTTAGCTGAGGGCCAGAATGAAAGGTAATGAATTATGCTATAACAGTCTTGGTTTGTAGCAGATAAACGGAGGTCATGTACTAGCAGCTGACAAGTTAGTTAGGAGGTAGATCAGGTGCTGAAGTGCCCTAAAGGCTGTCAGAAATGCTATTGATTAGTGAATGATCAATTTTATCAATGTTAGTAAGGTGGAGAGGGCAAATTGCCTTCTTCCCTCTCTTTTTTAATGTCTCATTGCCCTCACAGCTTATAGATGCACTTAAGCTCTTTATAAATGACTTTAAACAACTCATCAGTTCTAAGAAAATCAGTACATTTGCTACAAAATATATGAAGCTGCTTAGCGTTGCGTCAAAAAAGCAACAAGTTGATTAACGGAAGCTTTACTTATTTACTGTTTTTACTTACTATATTAAACACAAATATTGTAGCAGGTACTGTTCTGTATTTCGTTATTTTAGCTATAAATTATTCTGTCATGGAAGTCTTATCATGCCCATTTAACAGATCAGAAAACCAGATTCTCAAAGAGCTTGTGTCTTACTGAAGGTCACACTTAAGTGTTACGGGAATCCCATTGACCTTCACACTAGATCAGAGCAGCTTGATTTGGGGCAGCTTCACACAATGTGTGGGGATTGTCTCATCCATGAAAGAGAAGCCTTTCTTCTCTAATTGAAGTCTGTCTTACAATCTGATCAAGTTTATGAATTGCCAAAAGCAGTCAAATTTTGTTTTAAATTGTTTCTGTTTCTTTCACTTTTTGGGTACACCCCCCAAAAAGATGACAGAATGCACAAAAGATGAACCACATGCATATTTCATAATAGATATTTTGTAGTGATAATTTTAAATTTAGACTGCGTAATAAGAAGTGAAAATAAATAAACCTAAAATGATAGACGTTTTCAGACTTGATGTCAATTAAATCACATCAAATCAAATAAATGGTGAATTCTATATCACTAAACAGTCATATTTAGAGGTGATGATCATTTCTGTAAATTGACACTGGTGGAGCCAGAATGAAAATAAGATGAGGATTAGGTTTACTCTATACACATGCTGAATGTTGAATCCTGCTAAAGCAATTTTTAAGATTTTGTTCCTATAGAAAACAGTTGATTCAATTTTCAGTCCTCTCAGCTTCCCAAATTGACAAATGGAAGCACTTCTACAACCAGAATCACGCCAAGGAAGCATTTATACTCTGTGCCTGAGTCTTTCAAAGGTTTTTGGATGTTTGGCTCAGAAAACAAACAGAGATGTGAGAGGTTGGGTCAGAGTTGAGAAGGAAGTAATTTTTTTCCAAGGCAATTACATTCGAACTTGAGTGTATGTGTCAAGAGTAGCGGATTTTGAATTACTTCCTGATAGTTTTAAATTTATGCTATTTTTGTGAATATTAGACTTGAACTAATATCTATATCTCATTTTCACCTCAATTTTGGAGTACATGTTTGAATGTTTTGAAATTTGCCTTTTTTCCCCCTCAAAGAATTTTGTCTTAATTCCTTAACCAGTTTATACAGATAAAATGTTATGTAATAGTCAACACTTTAAAGTTTTGTTTATTTTTATAATTGAGAAGAAGATTATTAGTATGGATGGTACTGAGTAGAAATAGCTGTTGGACAATTATTGTCAATAATAAAATAGCATAACAAAATGTATAATTCTCCATATTAAATTTGGTCATCACTCTAAATTCAACATTTTAAAATCAGGCTTATTATTTATTCACCTGTCCCTTCCTCTAATACACTTATTCTGATGAATGACATCATTGTATTTCCAGGTAATCTTCAACTCTTCATCGAATTTCTCCTCGCCTTTTATCCACTTACTCCCATGTCCTGTGGCTTCTTTCTTCATTGTGACTTCCTAGCCAGTCAGTCTCTCTCCATTCCTGATGACACCACCTGAATTTAGGTCTTAGAATAGCTTCACCAACCCTTCACATCATCCTAAGTTAAATTTCCTGGAACATGGTATCTTTTTGTTCAAAACACAATGTCTAATAAATTCTTTTTGAATAAGTTCTATACAATTTTAACCTGGCATGCAATTACTGCTATAAATCCTTCTCTAATTATTTTCCAAGCCTTCTTACCTTTTGCCTTTAGTTCTTCTAATTCAGAAGTTTGCTCTGACCATCTAGAGCCTTCCCAAATTCTGTGATTTAATTCATGCTCTTTGACCACCAAGAACATTGCCTGACTTTCTACAACTACATATAAGTTTGGTCTATCCTTAAAACCATGTACATTACCAACAGTTTCTTGATTAGCAAAGCCAGATGCAAACTCTCTTTTTTCATAAATTATTTTATTTTCTATATCTCTTTTGGGGCCATTGCCTGTGGAAATAGTCAAGAGATCTTCCTGAGGTTGTTTGACTACTTAGTGGCAGAATGCCGAAGTCTGGTCTTATGAGTTCGAGGTGACTGCTCAGATCATTTACTCTGTATTTGTACCCTCAGAGCTGTGGTAATTTACTATTTTAATTACTTGAACATTTACTATCTAGATAAACACAGGCTTAGTTGTCTTATGCCTTTGAGAGAAGTCAAATTCACATTCAATGAGAAACAAGATAGTCACAGCAGTGGAGTTCCAGCTGGGATGTCCATCAGAAACCATGGAAGCAAGCATTCAATGAAGTTTTTTCCCAGGAAGCCTCGCCTTCTCCTGTGAAGTCACACCTACCAATGCTGAGATGAGTTCCATCTTCAGCGCTTTATGAGATCCTCAGAAGTAGAGATTTTTTTACCAGGAATATCTGAGATCAAATCATGCCAAATTTAAATAATATCTTGTAAGAGCAGTTATTTTAGTTGAAGCAGATGATGTTTTGATTTCATGCCCATTAATAAATCACTTAGCTGTCTGCTGCTTAAAATGGGGAAAGGATGCTTTTTATGAGTATTCCCCATCAGGATAGGGATAAGTATGGAGCTCTGGCTGGGATAATTTGATGTGAGGCTTTGGCTTCTTCAAGCTGCTAGGCAGCATGAGGTAGCGATGGCTACGGCATGCTCTGCTCTCCATTGCCTGTCTCTGTGTGTGTTTTCATCATTCACACAGCAGTGGGTGTATGAATGATTGCCTCAAGGATTTCCATGAGTGCTTATACTCTGTTGAGGTGAAAAAGCTTCCTGGAGGAGAAATTTTTTTTTTTCCTTTCCATAGCAGAGTAAAATAGATTTAAAATTAATGTTTGTCATTTCTGAAAGATAGCATCGCAAAATAAATAAATGAATAAATAAATAAAATGAATGCATGTATGGATGTGTGTGTATTCACACCAAAATTCTAGCAGAGAAAGCTAATCAAGCTTTCTGTGATTGACTAAATGCCAGATTATTATGTTTTCAAGAATTATTTCAAACTGGTGCATATAAAACTAAGCGAATCTAGAAGTCTTGGCTCTGTTGTCAGCTCCTTGAAGTCCATGAAATTTTAAAAGACATCTGATAAAAGTCTTATTTATTGATGCTACTTTCTGAAATCCTGGTTGACTTTCGATTTTTTTTCTGTAGCTTGCCAGAAATTAAATAGTTTAGTAACTTAATCATTGCTCTACCTTGATATTTATTTCATCCTCCTTCCCTGAGGTATGCAAATATATGTCTCTTTGCTAATATCTTTTCTCCATTCTCTAGTCTGAGAGCTGATGCAAAGAAGTCATTAAAATTGATAGCAATATCCCCCACTTCAGTGAATAAATTACACTTTCCATTTCATGAAGGTCCCATTATCTCTGGCCCTGACCCCTTCTTACTTCTCTGCTTGAAAGGATCCTGATTTATCTCAAACTCTTGTGCAATCTTCCTTTCATTTTCCACCCTTAATTTTCTTATCATATTTTTTATACTTTCCACTTTATTCAGTCGTCTCTGTGCTTCTCTCTGTCTCATGTTTTATACTGTACATTTTCTTCTTTCTTGGCTTTGATTAGTTTTTGGACTCTTCCCCTTCTCCACATTGACTTTTTAGTCTAACTAAAACCATATTTATTTCTAGATGACATGCATAGTCCTTTAATTTACCTTTCAGCATATTTCATTTACTCTTTCCTTTAACTTTCTCCCTTTATTTTTCATTTGGTTAGCGTGTATGCTTGTACTAAAAATTTACTTTTCTTTCTATTAAAAATCATACTTTTGCCTTTTCTGTGTTCTTTTGGTTATCTGGTAGACCAAACCCCAAATCCAACTTTATTACTCTGATTTCACTGTCATATTTTTTTAATCTGTAATAATATCTCCTGTTACTTAAACTACTTTTGGAATTACAAAGAAAGTACATTTTCTTGGCTGTTGAAAAATGCTGTAAGAAAAGTAAGCAGAAAAGTGGTAAGTGCAGGAAACACTGTGTTGGTAGAATCTTTGTTGAAACTTTCAGCTTTGAACTTCGTACACTGAAAACCGTTAAATGCTGGGATAATAGAACCCGTTTCATTGTATCCCCTTTGTTTGGCTATCTCTGCGGTTTATCAGTCCCCATAGAATAGAGGACTGGAGGGGTCTTGAGAGGTCATTTAATCTATTGCTCTGTGGCCTGAAGGTTCTGAGGCCTCATATGCTCTACAAGATACCTTTTCACTTCAGTTCTTACCAGTTTAAATGGTATTTGGAATTCTTGGTAAATATTTGGGAAGGCTGCAAATGTCATAGGGATGAAAAAGCTTGTACAGACAGAAATTATAGAAATGTCACTTACTAAAAAACTCAAAAAAAAGAGGGTTGTTAGAACAATCAAAGCATTTAGCAGTTGGAAAGTATAGGTCTCTGGCTTACTGCAGAAGTTTTAGTACAAACAGTATAAAAGATTTTAGTGTTTTGGCCTAACATTTCATGAGGATGAATATTCTCAGAAATAGCAATACCACAGGCGTTTATGTCCTATGGGCAGCAATGAGTCACATATATTGAGAATAATATGACTATCTACTTTCTATACAGCACTGAGATCCATCCGTGATGACCTAGTAAAGCAGACTAACATTCTCAGAAGAAACAGGAATGATATTAGAAGTTTTTGCAAGAATATAAATAGTGAGACATTATAGATTCAACTAAACAATGATAATTTAAAAATGAGTCATTTTTATATTAATACTTCTGACTCAGTCTCTGACTCATATTATTAAAATCCCTTGGGTTTCCAAGACCAACTTTTCAATTGATATTTAGAGGGGTAGGATGGAGTGGATTGAATAGCATCTAATTGTTTTTATAGATGAGAAACTGTCAAACTCAGATCTCTATATATTAGATAGCTCTAATTTTAAGGAGACTTAGTCAGCCCGTAGTGATTCTTTAAAGGTATAGAATCATTGACAAAAATAACAAAAGTAAATAAATAAAAACAAGGCCAAATAACAATGATCATTGATTTCAACTAAAATATCAAAATAAGCCTCATGTTATTCACTTTATTTACTTAGGTAATTCAAACTCTGTAGAGTTTTATAAAAGTCATTAACACTTTGAAAGTTACTCAGAATTTCAGGGATGGTATAAAAATGATTTGGGTTGAATAAATGCACATCAGAGCAAATGTCAAACAGATAACTTGCTATTACAGGTTGTTCACTTAGTGAAAGATCAAATTATTGAAATCCAAGGGAATATCCATAAATATGCCATAGCTGAGGGTGATTAACAAACAGCAATTAATGAAAAGCTGGAGAAAACAGTAAGTTCTCACATGGAATCAAATAAAAACATTTCAATATAAAAACAAAATGTAGGCATTCAATATATATTTGATACCCATGTTAGCATTCTTTTGATTTTTTGGAGCCTTCTAGTATAGGTTATGAAGACATTACTTTAAAATGAGCGTATTTGTAACAATTTTTTTATGTATCACAAGAGAGTTTCAAATTAAGGAACAACCCAACCTACCAAGAAAATAAGGGGAAAGTCTATGGCAATTTGGAACAGAATTTATGTTCCACAAAATAACAAAACTACTAATAAACCAAAACAAATTGTTTTCTAGCATTAATATTCAGAGAAATTAAGGTTAATAATGCTGATCATTTATATCTGGCATGGTAACATTATGTCAACTTTGGTAGCAAGCATTCTGTTCAGTTTTGTATTATACAAAAATAATTGCATTTATTGCATTTCACTACCTGTAGTTTAGATCTGGCTCTGTCACTTACTCATTATGTAACTGTAGGAATCTCACTTCAATTCTTTAATTCTTAGTTTGTTTATACAGTAAGATAATGACGTTTAACTTGAAGAATTGTCATGAGAATCAGCTGGGATAAGGTTTATTTATAAATTATATAGAATAATAGCTAGCACATATTACATGAACAATAACTTGTATCTCTTCACCACATTGTCATTATCATTTAACCCCTAAAGTATTACAATCACTTCCTTGCTAGGCAATATTCTTCAGTCCTCTCTGTCTTCTCAAGACCATTCTATGTGCAATTTTCAAATTAATATTTTCTAAACAATATACCAGTTATAGCATGTGCCTGGTCCAAATTGTCTTCTCATTAAGTTAAATTTTATCAACTTAGCCCAGGCCTCAGATTTCCCTCATTATGTTGTTGCATTACAGTCTAATGTTTCCAAATGATTCATATGCAGCAGCCAAACTACCCTGTTTATTATTCCAGAATATACTTCATACTTTCTGTCTGTATGTCTTTGTTTACACTGCCTGTGCAGTACTCTGTAATCTACGCTGGCATTAACCTGTTTGCTCTCAGACCAATTTTTTTGCCATTGCCCTCTTTTGCACTGAGCCACAGCGAACATTTCCCAGATTCCCTTAACAACTGCTTTCTGAATAAAATTGACCAGTGAGAGGCACTGACAAAAACCTGGAAGGTGGAAAAGTAGGAGTATTTCTTCCTTATTTTTTTCTTTAAGTCCCTCGAGAAGAGTCTATAGAAATACCTGAATTTCCTCCATGTTCTCTGGTTCACCCAGTTTACCTGCTCCTCTGTGGTCTTAGATTCCACTGGAGGCTCTGTATCTTGGGCTCTGGTCAAGCTATTTCTATTTCCCCTTTAGCCTTAGGGTGGAGCTAGCCTTCAGAGATAGGTATTCTCACAAATAGGCATTTCTGAGTTGCCCTTTTGGCTCCTGAGTGTTTCTATCCCTTGTGTATCCATTTTCCTGTAGTAAGTTCCCTTAGGTCAAAGAATTTAGAGTAGTTTCTAACTTACTAGACTATGACTGCTACAAAGTGACACAGATTTGGATTTAAATACTAGCTTCATGATATTGGAAAAGTTACTTATCTGACTCTTGGTTACTTCACCAATAAACCTAATAGTATTCCGTGAGGTTTAAATAAACAGCGTGTATGAAAATACATATATAATATCCAGTATATATTGGTTAATTAATACTTGAGTTTTCATTCCCCATTTTCTATGCTATGAGCCTGTTAAATAAATAAGAACTGAAATTAATTGATTATTTGAATGTTAAGGAATAAAGAAAAATCTTAGTTAATGTTTACCTTTCAGATGCATCTCATTATTTATATCATTTATGCTCTGAAATTGTGTCTTGTTATTAATTAGAATCTTCAAGTATTTTAGTTGTAAGCATACAATAGATCGATTTAATGGATTATTAGGCAACTATTGTACAACAAATGTCATTTTCTAGGTAAATGTAGAAGGCCCTATTCTGAGAAAATATTATGTGGCTCAGGGGATGTACAGCAGGTGAATATGGATGAACTGAGGGCAAAGCAATCCCAAAAGTCCTGAGGGAGACAAGTAACAGGAAGAGTAAGGGATTTGTTGGATAAACACTAAGGTCAGGGGATTAGAATAAGGAATCAGAAGGAACCTTCCAATTACTGAGGATTTTCTCTTTCTGCCCTCAGTCTGAACAAGGAACTAAAACAACTGGGACTGTTTCCCACCTATAGAGGCCAGTAAGTTGGGGGTCAAAGACGTACTCTCTTCTCCTATGATAGCTCATGAAGGTGGGTCCCTTCTATTTTGATTATTCATGATTATTCTGGGAATATCTCTTCAGTCCCCAAACTATTTTTTAGTATTTCTGCCACAACCAGGACTACAGTGGTTTAGTGATGTTTATAGCCAGGCAATCCTATTTTGTCTCAGGAAGAACACTTGCGAACACATCCTTTGTCTTCTGCACTTTGGATGTAACAAGCCATGCTCTGGCTACATGAAGTGTTCAATTCCAGGGCTATTGTCTGCAGAACCAAACAAAGGTTCAATGTCCCCTGAATAAAGAACATGGGAATCTAGAGAACTTCATCTTGTTGGGTTAGAAAGGATAAAATAAGCTCTGATTCAAACTCAGAAACTTGGACTCTACTATAGACCATTGTATGCATCTAGGATAAATTCTGGTTAAATATGCCAAGATAGGAAAGAATTCAGTCTGTGTTAAAAATTGTTTCTGTAGGAGTAACCCAATTTCCCCAAACACTTTTTTATCTGTGGATTAGATGGATCTGGGATAAGCAAATGCTCCTCTTAATTTTTTGTGATTCATAAGCTGTTTACCACAAGAAAAACTTAATTCTTTAGAGCAGAGGACTTATTGGCCCAATGACCTCTAACTTTTAATCGCATAACCCATGGAACATTCTGGATCATTGAACAATGACATATAAAATATTTGATTGAAACAACACATGTTATTAGGTAAAATGATTTTAAATTATCTCTATCAAACATGATCTTGCTTAGCTAAATATTTAGGTAGCTAAGCAATTTAAGAAGTGTTCATTGCTCCTGGAAAATACATAGGATTTTGAGGTTTTTTCCCTAACAGTAGGTTACCATTGTAATACTGGTTAACTTAGATTCCTGAT
The DNA here is from genome assembly GCA_004363605.1 of Indri indri. Taxonomy (NCBI): domain Eukaryota; kingdom Metazoa; phylum Chordata; class Mammalia; order Primates; family Indriidae; genus Indri; species Indri indri. The sequence continues at coordinate 2,036 of RJWJ010013690.1, read as the reverse complement.
ATGGGATTGAATCAGGTGACCTTAAACCATGTAGTTGTTCTTGACTAGCTCTCCTCTATCTGTTGTGTTTTTAATGGGAATAATGAAAGGTAAAGGTATTAACCATAAGGATTGACATATTATGATGCAGAATTAAACAGGTGATCAAAGAGAATTGCCACAAGAGTAGAGCAGAAGGAATATTTACCTCTGATTAAAGCACTGAAGATGATTTACTTAAAATTAAATTTAATCTAGGGATTAAAACATGGGTAATATTTAGCTGGGTTGAAAACCACAGGAAGAGTACACCTGGTTGAGAAAAAACAAAGGGAAACTCAGAAAAGAACTCAAGAGAGAGTTGAGAGGATATGTGAACCACAAACACTTGGTGTGAATTGGAGTTTATAATTCCTGGTGGAAAGAATTGAGAGATACATCTGGAAAGATTATTTGGGACATAAATTATAGGATTTCAACCAGGAGGCCTCAGTACTTATCATTTTGTTAAAGGCACACTCTTTCGGAATATTGAATAGAGATACTATATGATTCAACTTTATTTTGGAAAGGTAAACCCTGAGGATCTTGGAAAGTTATTGGAGTGTAGAGAGAATAGAAATAGAGCAATTTAGGAAACTATGGAGTAGACCAGACAAGAGATTATGAGTGCTTGGACTAGGTCAATGGCAGTGAGAATGTGAAGTTCGGATGAACATGAAAAATATTCTAGAAGTTGAATCAGTTGGAGTTGTAAGGGTCCCAAGTAGATAAAGAAAACAAAAATTTAAGGTTCAGCAATTCATAAATGAATTGCAACATTAATAGACATATATGATAGAATACAATGAGTGGAATTAACCTTCACAGAAAGGCAGGTAGTTTAAGATATTGAATTAGAAATATATGTGGGTACTGATACACATAATGTTTTTGTGAGCTGGCAGCTCAGGAGAGAGGATGAAATTGTGACTTACTCTTGAAAATACGGCAATATTTAGATTTTTTCTCATTCCTTTTATTAACCTATCTGACACAACCTGCCAAAAATCTTCCCCAACTTGTCTGAGTTTTAGTTCCAAATTTTTAATTACTTCTTTGTTGCCCCACCCAGACATTTTAAAAATATGTGAAACTCACCATATTCAAAACTGATGTCATCATTTCTATTCCTCCAGTCGAACCTGCTCTGAAGCCTGCAGAAATGACAATGACAGCAGGAAGGCCATTACTATCAACCCAGATATTAACAACTTAGACCACAGTAACACAAAACAAAACATGCATGCGCAATCTTGCGAGTCATCCTGGGCTCCTCTCCATCGTAATATCATTAGTCTAGACCCTAATTCTTTCTTGTTAGCATTACTGAAACAAATTTCTACCTGAAGACCTTGCCTCTGGACTCTCTGTCAAACCCGCTCCCCATGCAACTACCTGAGAGACATACAAAATGTCAATATGATCATTTCACATTCAATCACATCACACTCTGTTCATGTAGCTATTACTCTCTCCCTACATTAAATTTGCTAAAATAAGGGCAACCTATATTGTTGTTTTTCATGATTACTTTCTGGAATATTAATCCTTAAGGGTTTTTAAATGAATTAAAATATTTATATTTAGGAACAGTTAACATGAAATGTAGTTGAAGCTGTGGCAGTGAGGAATGTTCAAATGTAGAGAAAAAAAGAAGGTAAGCAATAAAACCTTCAAAGAGGGAGATAAAAAAAGATGAAACTGTGGAGGATTTTAAGAATTAGACAATCATAAAAATAAACAGAGAAAAATGATTTCCGCATTTGGATATAAACTATCTCTGATGCACAAGGACTCCCAAATCTCTGCAGCCCTCTCCGTCACTGCACTCCAATCCTGTCATTCAGCTTCTACTGACCTTTTCTGTGAGATCACACAATGTCCATACTTCCAAAATGAAGAAATCCTCCCTCCCAAATATGTTCATCTTATTCCAACTCAATGTTATAGATCTTGTGTAAATGCAATCATTTCTTTTATTTCACGATCTTGAAATGTGCTTCATCCTTGACTCC
>RJWJ010013689.1:0-39417 GCA_004363605.1 Indri indri | reverse complement strand
GCACTCTGGGAGGCCGAGGCGGGCGGATCGTTCTGAGCTCAGGAGTTCGAGACCAGCCTGAGCAAGAACGAGACCCCGTTTCTACCAAAAATAGAAAGAAATTAATTGGACAGCTAAAAATATATACAGAAAAAAATTAGCCGGGCATGGTGGCGCATGCCTGTAGTCCCAGCTACTCGGGAGGCTGAGACAGTAGGATTGCTCGAGCCCAGGAGTTTGAGGTTGCTGTGAGCTAGGCTGATGCCACGGCACTCGCCCCAGGCAAGATAGTGAGACTCTGCCTCAAAAAAAAAAAAAAAGAAATTATTTTCTTGATTAAATCCATCACAGTTTGTGTTTGTTGACTGCAACCAAAGAATACACACACACCATCTTAGTACTTCCATTATAATTTATATGTATTACTCTCTGGGGTTTTTCATCTTCATATTTTTACATAGGTAAAATTCACTTAATTCTGTTCCTGCTATACATATGGGTCATTCCAAAGGCTATTATCACTATCGAAAGTAACCCTACAATGATTATGATTATTTTCATGTATGTCCATTTTTCCATATTTTGGATTCTTTCCTCTGAGAGATTCCCAGAAGTGAAATTACTGAGCCAAAGGGCACAGATATTAGTATAACTCTGGAAAGATACTGCCAAAATGCTTTCCAAAAGGGCTCTGCCAATTTATAACAAATTCAAGGGCCCATTTTTATTGAACCTCCAGTCAACACTGACCATCCATGTAGTCTTGACATTCTGCTGCTGTTTTCTATACTTTCCTGGAAAAAGTGGAGCATATGATTCACACATTCCATAGGAGAGATAAAACTTCCTCCTCAGGCATTCTGAATTATTTCCTCAAACAGTGGTATAGTCATTAACTTTATGGGAATATAACATAATTTACCAATATAGAAGTTGCTCTAATGTCAAAATATTATATAATCTCAAAGTACAATTCATGCTGTTTCCTTTGCTAATCCTGCTAGGGTTATAGTTATCTATATAACAAAATAGCAATTTCTCCCTAAGGAATGGACCATACAGTAAGAGTGCAGAAAACTCAGTTTTCCATGAGTTCTGATGTAAGCATATAATAATACAAAAAACTACTGAGACAGCCCTTCTAACAATTCCAGTGTGGCTCATCTAAAAATTTTTAAATAAAATAAAGAGGTTTGTTTTCCTTTCTTCCTTTGAGCTGTTTCAATGCCAAGAATATATCTTAGCAATAATAATAACTAGGTGACTGGCCCTCGAACAAGATAGGCTGGGGACAAGAGATAAAATGAGTGTCCTGGAAGAACAGATCCAAGAAAATGAGTCTGAAAAGGACACAGTTGGGAAGCAGGTCAGACATGCTGCCCAAGCTGCCCTTGGTACCCACAAAAGGCTGGGGTACTTCTATATGACTCTAGGGCTCACTCCAGGCTGCTAGAGCAGATACATTCCCTGTCTGCCAGACCTCTGCCCAGAATTTCTGAGAAAATGAAAAGAAAAAAAAAAAAAATTCAAGAATCTCTGGGGGTCAACCAATCCTATCAGCAAATACTTAACACACAATTACTCTGTGCAAGGAAATGGATGCTAGGACCCAGAGTGGTCCTCAAACGCCATCAATGTCTACACCTCCTTCTCCAATCCAGCACTGTTTGATCTTTGATCCTCACAGAACCTGCCTATCCCCATTCTTTGATTCTGTGAAAGTTGCTTCAGCCTGACTTCTTGCCAAAGTCAGCTTCAGCCTCTCTTGACCACAGTGTCCAGATTCTGAGAAGGTGACGATGGCTCCATTGCTGAGGCCTGGTTCACTCTCTCACCCCAGTCAGGCTGATTTTATCACAGTAACAAGCCTCCTGACACTGGGATTCACAAAATTTAGGGTCAGTTAGCAAGTTTGGGTGTAGGCAGAGGGTGCCATTTCAAGACTTTAAAGCAGGGACTAGACACAGAAAGAGTTACATTTCAGAAATTTAACTAGCAAAAGGATAGAGGATAGATTAAAGGGCAAGGGGCCAGTTTGTTAGTACTGCAGTAGTTAAAACATAAATTGGGAAATGAGGCTGAGGCGGACTTAGCAAGGAAGAGAGACATGGCCTCCAGCCAGCTGTACTGTATCCTGAGAGTGGCACCAAGTTTCTTTTTAATCTAGAAGATCATCCTATTACATTTCATGCCCTCTACTTCAAAAAGTTGTTAATGCTTCCTATTAGCCCTAATTTCCTTAATAATCCTTTATAGATCTGCTAGTAATTAATGCACACACATAAACCCTTCTTGGAGCAGGCAGAGGAGCTATGGAGACCTGAATAGCTAACTGTACAAAATTCTCCAGAAACGTAGCTTAGATCACAGTAATACTGCATGGTGATCCAGGATGAAGAATCATTAAAGAAAAAAGAAAAACTAAATGTGTTTTTGCTATGTTATGCTGTTATGTGTTACTCTGTTAATGCTTCTATTCAAGAAGCTACTGATTTAACCACTTTTGGAAAATTCCATAGTCCTGTAAAGCTACAATTCTCTTGACTGAGAATAACATTCTGAAATATTATTATTAGGTCAAGAAATTCTCACTTAAGGAGAAGGAATTAGAGTTGCACCATTTGTAACAATTTCTCAATGCAAAAACTGAGTTCGGAGACAAAGAAAACCCCACACATAGAACCAGTTTTATCCATTTTTAAGTAGCTTTCAAATTTTAGTGTAATGTTTAAAAATAAAAGTGAGTGCATTTTAAAATAATATGGAGACAGTAAAAAGATCAGTGGCTGCCAGAGGTTAGGGGGGAGGGAAGGATAAATAGGTGGAGCACAGAGGATTTTTAGGGCAGTAAAAATACTCTGATACTATCATGGTGGATACATGTTATATATTTGTCAAAACCCACAGAATGTACAACACCAAGAGTGAACCCTAATGCCAACTACAGACTTTGGGTGATAAGGTGTGTCAATGAACATCCATCAGTTCCAACAAATGTACTACTGTGATGGAGGAGGTTCACAGTGGAGGAGGCTATGCATGTTTGGGGGCTGGGGTATATGGAAACTCCGCATTTTTTCCTCAATTTTGTTGTGAATCTATACTGCTATAAAAAATAAGGTCAATTTAAATAATAATTGTAAGAGACAGGATTTATCCTATATTAAAATATATGTGAAACTGTACAAAATGGAAAAACCTTGACCAAAAAAAAAAAAAGATCTCATCAATTCTCTAATTCCCAAAGGCCTAGATATATGTAAGTTACTACTCAAATCATCTAGTACAAAGGGAATTTTTTCTATATTAGAAAAAGTTTCCACAACTTGTATGATTAACTATTCTGAATGCTACCAGAACTTGGAAATATGGTGACTGGAAATTAAGGCAGATGAAAACATCTGTCTCTATGCAAAATAAGTCCCTCAAAGGTCAAATTGGGTGAAAATAAACAGCTAACCTGGCAACTACAAAGCAACTACACAGCAAGAAACACAAGCATAAACATTCTAAAAAGTGTTTCCAACAGATAAAGTGAGACACTCCTAGAAAATGAACATTTAAAATGTATCATATGTGACTTTTATTTCAGTATTTTTAAATATGAAACATACCATTCTGCATGTTATGCCACAAGACATCATAGCTGCCTCCCTTATCTAATATATATGTATATATATTTGTTTTCTACAAGTCTCTCCATAAAAATATATTCTGAAAGTATACAGCACTTCAGTTGTGCCTTTGTGTTCACTGCACAAGCCCAGGCCCACAATATCAAATGAAAAAGAGTTAACATGTTGACATCTGTTTTAGGCTAAAAATGGAAATTGTGAAGTTCTTCTCTCCTCTTCCAAGAGTTCCCTGGAATGGATCAAAAAGCTTCAAAAGACTTGGCTCCAAGGGACCTTCTAGGCAATGTCTACACAGCACAAAAGGAAATGGAGACTTGGCACCTTCCTAAAGAATTAGGGCTGTGTTGACTACTGCAAAAAAGGGGCTATACCTAGCTCCCTTTGTGACCTAAGAGGTGAAAATAGTTCACAAAGCTCCCAAATTTTCCTTTATGTGGATCTGTATATGAATTTTTCGTACAATCCCAACAAAAACTCCTTACCTTCAGCATGGTTAGACAATGACTGAACATCTGCTCTGGGCCAGGTACTGTGCTACTACTGGAAGTAAAATGGCTGAATCTCCCAGATAAGTGAGGTGAAGGAATACCCAGAGTCTGAAGTGAAAAGAAACCTTCCCAATGTGAACTCAAATAAAATCTTCAGCCCCCCAGCTGACTAAATGGACCCCCTCTTGGCCGATGGGACTCCAGAGATACCCTAAAGCCGAGTTGCTGGCCCTGAGAAGGGAGGTCAGACATGCCTCATCATGCCCCCCTCCCTTCTCGGAGATATCCTTTGTAGCTCATTAACAGGCCTAGAGCTATCTAGGACAAAGCTTAAATCACACCTGCAGGTCATTGATTTACTTAAGAGATCACTTGAGTCCGTGTTTAGGTCCGGTATAAGTCCAGTGGCTTGTCTCTGATTAACAGACTTCCTTATCTTAACTTAAAACATTCCAAGTCTTTAGCCAAAGCTTCAGTTCTTTAACCAATCTGAAGTCAAAGAATTTTCAAAACCCCCTATAATCGGTAATCCCCTGCTTTGAGATGTCCTACCTTTTTGAGCCAAACTAATGTACTCCTTCTATGTATTGTTTATTACTTTATGTGTAATTCCTGTCTCCCTGAAACGTATAAAGCCGAACTATAACCCAACCACTGTGAGACCACTTGCTCAAGGCTTCTTCGGCGTGGCTCTCTGGGCCTTGGTTGCACATATTTGGCTTAGAATAAACCTCTTTAAATTATTTTACAGAGTTTGAGTTCTTTTTCATTGACACCAACTTTCTACATTTTTTTTTTAGCACCAAATCAACTTGGCCTGTGAAGTTTTCTTCCTTTTCTTTTTTTTTTTTTTTTGAGGTTTAGTCAAGATGAACTAGCATTTGTGGGTGGAGTGGTTATTTGAGAGCACACCATCCTTTTACAAGGGGTCTTTAAATGTAAAGCAGAAACATTTTTGTTTTGCTTTGTAGTTGGAGTGAGCAGGAGGAATTGACTTGTTTTTCCTCCAAAGTTAAAAGACCAAACCCAGAGACTACCAAAATGTTGGTTTTGTTTATCATTTTCAAGTTGAAATAAAGCATAATGTGAATACTTAGTGCTCTATCTCTCCCTGATTAAAGTGATCCTGCCCTTTGAATTGCTACACAGAATACTGTTCTGCACGGCTCACTCACACGGCTGTAATAGTCACAACAGCTTGGCACCTCGCCCAACAAAACACAAACTCTCCTGAAGTCTTGAGCTTTCCCATGGCAACATCACAGTCACCAACACAGCAAACAATCACTCCAATCCCTGCTCCCGCTCCCCTTTTCTAACAGCAAAGGATATCATTGCAGCCAGCCTTCTAGAACCCTGCTAATTATCGTCTATGAAAGGAGATAGCCACAAAGATCAAGTTGCCTTCGGAGCTGAACTTAAAATGAGACCAGAGGCAAGATAACTACAGGAGTATAGAGAAGTTTTACTTATACTTTCACTTTAAAAAAAGAGTGAGAGGCTGTATGTAAAGCATATTCCTTAAGGATTAATGTGCCTCGCTGCCCTGATTACCAAGTGGCTCTGGCTCACCCACAACCTTCATACAAAACTCCCATTCACATCTAGCCCAGGCGCTCTTGCTCTCAGCGGCAGCCAGGGGGGAAAATGCCATCTTAAAGCTGCAGCTCTGACACATTCCTGAAACTGCAGAATCAGAACTGCTTTCAAACTTCAGCTGCTTTTTCCAAGGGGATGATCACTCTGCTCATATGGGAAGGCTGCCTAGCAATAGGGCAGGGTGGCAGCTCCCTACAGCAGATTAAAGCAGCACCACTTTTCCTTTATGACGACCACCTCTTTTCAGATTCAGATAACATCCTTGGGGGTGACTGTCTCTTCTCATAAAAAGTGGGCTCCCACAAATCCCCTAAAATGATAATCTCTCCTAGTGTATTAATTTGATTTTCAGTCCACTGATGACCCGCGAGAGTTCAGGAGCAGAACGAATGTCAAGCCCAAGGGAATGAATGGCTGTGACTCATGAGTAGGTATCATTTTATGGGGGGAAGGGGAGGGATGAGGAAGAGAGTCCTAGCTTCATGTGGTTTTGAATGCTGATTGTTCTACTCTGGAGTTATGGTAAAGCCCTGCACATGATTTTGGGATCATAGAAGATTTTGTCTTCTTTTATAATTCTAGACTGAGGCCTTATGGAGTGCTATAGATTACTTTTGGGATCACTCAACCTCAGAATTAGAATCCCCAGTTCCAAGGAACTTTCATTTCAGTACAGCTAAAATTTGGGGTTGGGGGATGGTTCATGTAATAAGGAATATAAAATACTAATGAAAAAGTATGGAAGTAATTATACCAAGATATTTCAACGATATCCTAAACCAGGAGGAGAAAAAAAATCCAGTGATTTGCTAAACAATAACAGAATTCTAAAATGTAACTGAAGCCTTTTAAACATACATGTGGGTGACTGCTGTGTCATTCAAGACTCTATGTGTGTTTAAATATTTAATACTAACCCCCAAAATCCATTTTAGTGATAATTTAAATAATTATGGTATTACTCTGAATTCTGGCATCAACTTTTCACTTACTGCATACCCGATTATGTTTTATTCTCTATTATCCAATCATTTCTAAAAGTCCACAATCTAATTATGTTGCAATTTTTATTAGTAAGAAACCTATTTTAGACATAAAATATTAAGCTAAAAAAAGAACAGAGGTATGGATCAAAGTTGTTCTATCATCTCAGAATACACTTCCCAAAATTATTTCCATGGCTAGTTCCTACTCCTTTATGCCTTAGCTCAAATCTTAAGAAAGTTGTGCTTTATGGTAAAAAATGACTGGCTATTACAGTATATATTTTTTAGTATGTTTGATTGTTTTTAATCCATCTCCCTATTAGAATCTAAAGTCCTCGAAGTCAGGGACCATGTACCTAACCTGATGTCTTATACACAAAAGATATGAGCAAATATTTATTGAATGAATGAATCCTTCATTTATCCATACACAATGACCACATACATGCTATATAATTTCTGTCCTATGTACTCCTATCCAAATATAAAAGTGCTGCAACATAAAAATAATTCATGGAATAAAATGCAATAAAATAAAAAGAAAATAATTCATTGTTTAAGTTCAGCAAAACGTAGAGGTAAAAGATAAAGAAAGAGAGGCCAAGCACAGTAGCTTATGCCTGTAATTCTAGCACTTTGGGAGGCTGAGGCAGGAGGATTGCTTCAGCCCAAGAGTTCAAGACCAGCCTGGGCAAATAGTGTAGCGTGGGTAATAGCGAGACCCTGTCTCTATAAGAAATTAAAAATAAAAACTAGGCAGGTGTGGTGGCAGCCATCTGTAGTCCCAGCTCCTCGGGGGCGGAGGAAGGAGGATTGCTTGAGCCCAGGAGTTTGAGGCTGCAATGAGCTATGATCGAGTCACCATACTCCAGCCTAGACTGAGGTGAGACCCTGTTTCAACAACAACAAGAAAAAGATAAAGAGAGCCAAGTGTCCTTGATGGTGTTAGATGCAACGTCAGTATGTCTTGAAATTTCTAGATGAATGTTTTTGGGTTTTTGGAGAGAATGAAGTTCCACCAAAATGAGTAATCCATTGTGTCTAACATCATATTGAGATCTGGAATGGCCACTGTATTTTAGTATGAAGTGCTTGACAATGCATTCACACTCAGAGGCCAGTGTTTCAAAACCGCCCTTTAGTTTAGCCCTATAGATGTGATTAAGTAAAAAACCCCAATAACTGCATAATTTAAGTTTACCATACATTGTTCTGCTCACAATTACAAGTGATTCATTCTTAACTACAACCATGCAATCTGTACAGGGAGCTGCATCCAACCCAGTATCAAGATTACTGAGACCATCATGGATGACAGTGATGATGATGGTACCTAACATTACTGAGCACTATAACTACACCTTCTCACTTAATCCTTCTACCAGCCCGCTTAGGCAGGTTCTATTACACTACCATTTGATGGGGGGAAAATTAAAGCCTTAGAATTAAATAATTTCCCTCTATTTGCTCAGTTAATAAATGGTAGAACTTAGATTCTAACACCCAAGGTTTTAACTACTATGATAGTCTACCTTTCAAATGGATGATTTTCAAGATACTGTAAGTTTCTAAAAATTTATGTGATGACTGATAGGGAAAACACTTGCTTCTCTTGCTCTTTTAAAAACTAATGTCATATTTGGAACCAACAAGTCATAACAAGGGTTCAGTTTATGCTATGATTATGTAAAAAAGGAAATCCTCCTACAGATAAATACAGAATTGATATGCAAAGGGCACTGCTCTAGAAAATAGCTAAAACTATTATTATTGTGTCAAAAGTTAAAACTTATTATTTTTGCACTAAGTAATTTAAAAATCAGTATGTGGAAAGTCAGAATCACTTAAAAAGGATAAAAATATTGAAATGACCGTTTAGATTCATTTTGCTAAGAATGTATCAAGGTTTCCACCATTTTATCAACATTATTATCTTGGGGGTGACTACAGTTTGTCAAATTTTACCCAAATGTGATCTGAAATTGCCAGAAGCTGAAATATCTAGAATCATCTTTCAAGTTACCACATTGTTGCACACGAGTTGAAAAATTTCAGTGCCCTGAAGAAAAATACACATTCTAACCTATTCACAAAGCATGTTTTTTTTGGATACCTTTTCTAATAAACAAATTATTAAAGCAAGAAACACATAAGCCTTTTCTCCCTAGTTATCAGGTTGGCACTACTATAGTATCAGTAATTTAGAACAAGCTTTCTCATATATAATAGAATGCATGGCACTAAAGAGTCCATTGGTTTGACTCTTCACTCTGTCCAAGTCAAATTAAATCAAGTCACTGCACCTCTCTGAGACTCAGTTTCCTCATGTGTAAAAAGGAAAAATGCCTTCAGCTCTCCTGATTCCACCGTGTTGTAAGGATCAAATGAGAAATTGCTTTATAAGCTATAACTTGCTATGCAAATGCATGGAACTCTTATAACACATGTTTTTACAATATTATTTATGTAAATCTAGGTGAGTATGTTAAGAAAAGTAGCAATAATAGCTCAGGAAACATGCACCAATAGTAATGGCTAACATTTAAGGAGTCCTAACTATGTCTAGGCTCTAAGCTAAGCACTGTACATGTATCATCTCAATTAACTTAACAATAACACTTTATTAGTTATCATTCTATTGTATACATAAGGACACTGTAGCTCAGAGAGGTTAGGTAATTTGTTCAAGTGCACAGTAAAAGGCAGGGCCTAGACTCAAATCCAGGTCCATATAGCTTTTCATCACTCTACTTTGACTAGGAGTTCGAGAAGTCATGTAAGTCCATTTCTAGCATGCAGCAAAATGGTGAGGGGAACAAAAGAAGTTGAAGACTAGGAAGAAATTGAAGAAGCTAAATAATCGCAATTCACTTTAATTCTTTTGTGTGTGCCATTAGGAATCCTTGGTTTATCTAACATATTTCTGCAAAGCATCATATAAAATCAAATTGTGATTTCTGGAATATTTCTAACCTTGAATGTTAATCATCCCTGAAATACGAATGCACAAATTGCAACATTCATCCCAGGGGAAAGGCAGCAGTAGTAAGAGAGGGTTGGTGCCACAGATCACTGAAGAGTACGGTAACTAGATGAGATTCTTATAGTTGAGGCCAGCAAAGACATCTCTTCTTGATTTCCCAGGTTCCATGCTGAAGGTCAAAACAAAGCCTTATAAGTGTAAAAATGGCGCTATGGGAAAATGTATGCCAAGTTGTACACAGCTTACTTACAAGCTTTCAGAATCCAACTTGCTTGTAACAGGGAGACTGCCTCTATGATAGTGAGTTTCCCTTTGATTTGGACAATTGAAAGTTGCCTACATTTTCTAAATGATTTTTCCCAGATCTTTTTTGTGCTTTTGACAGGGAGGCTTTTTTCCATTGATGTACTATTTGATTTTATGAACAAAGGTATCCTACCTTGCCAGTGTAGCATGTAACCATAATAAAGCAAGCTACGGCCACCAGATATAGGCCTATGTAACTAGAATGAGTGAATGCCCTATATTTCCTGACCAAGTTCATCATCTCACAAAGGAAAAACCCAAAGAAAAAGATAGGCTGTCTCCAGCAAAGTCCTAAAGGGCATTTTCTTCTTTAATCACCCAATGAAAATCCAGAAGGATGGGCTTCTGTGCATGAGAAGTGATTGCAATTCAACATTAGGGAACTTAAAACATCACTGGATTCACCTTTACAATGGATTCATCTGAGACCGCACTCACAATGGCAAGGCCAGAGACCTCACCCAGAAGATGTACAATGTATGTTTCAAAATTTAGCCACTCTTCAAACTAAGTAGGCTAATTTGAACAATAGTTGCTGAACTATATGCTAAACTGAATTTCCCTATAGGAGATCATGAGGCAGGGAGCAGAAAGTAATATTCGGGCCATCTACTATTTTTTTGTGTGATGAAATATATATAACATAAAATTTAACACTTTATGCTAAGTCTCACCACTTGTTCTAGTCATGGAAAGTCTCCTTCAGTGCCCCACCTAGCCTAGCCTCCCAGAAATTGCCCCATTCTTCAAAACTGACTTTTTTCCTTCCTCTTTTCTCCTCTGCCTTCCTCCCATTAAAGACTCCTCTCTCCTGCCACTGGTTTCTGCCATAACTTAATGGAAGAGCAACCTACTGAACAAACCTTGCTAGGCTTTGGTTCCTTCATTAACCCAATAAATATTTATAGAGTCCCATACCTTCTTAGGTATTTTTAAAAAGTAATCTAGTTTTTTGGCATACCTGAATAAAAACACAAAGATACCTGGCCTCATGAAAGTTTTCACACTTTATTAAAAATACAGATAATGGGGCCCTATCTCAGAAATTTGGATTTTTCTAAGTTTGAGATAAGACCCTAGAATCTGCATTTTATCACCACTCCAGGTGGTTCTGATGCCAGGTGAGTCAGGTGATTAACATACCCAGAAACAGCCCTGCAGTAGCTCAATTAGAGCCCAGTAATTCACCTGGTGTTTCTGCAAAGCATCATAGAAAATCAAATTTTGATTTCAAATCAAATTTGTTTGTTTGTCTTCTTCCCACAGTAGGGTCTTTGGGAGAAGGATATGAAAAAGGAAAGGAAACAATTTTAGGCAAACTAAAGCAGCCCTTTCTCCAGAAAGGGAACTCTCTAAGGTCTCCTACAGCTAGTTCTGCAAAGGGAATCTAGCTTAATTTGAGCCCTGGCTGATGAGATTAAAAGACAGAAAAGGAACACCAAAAAGGGGTGGGAGCCACAGGTGGCCTCTTTGCCCATCCCCCCACACCAGGCAGCCGCTGTTTATCAATCTGTGTCCAGCTAGGCCCTGCCAGAGATGGTCTTTTTGGATTATTTCAAAGACAACACCTTTAACTTTGAGAGGTAGTTTGGAATCATTTTAAGTCATCCCGATATCCCCCTCTTTCCTAATAAGAACAAGACCAGCTTGTTTAACATTTCCTCATACCACAGATATTTTTCATGAGGCCTCACCCACTCCCAGACAATAACAACATCCTTCCTGTGGGTCAGTGACCAGCGCCCTACGTATCTAAGAGGTATAATAGGCATTTTACACAGCGGCATTGCCACCTCCTTCTCTTTGTTTCAACTCCTTCTGCTAAGATAACCTAAAACACAGGGAAACTGAGCAATGGGCAGCTTATTTCAATTTTTTTTTTCCCTTTTCCAAGATGCCTCCCAAATTCCAGCCTGAGTCAACTACTGTTCCATTCTGTTTAGAAGATAATACAGACTCATTTTGAACCCAGAATAAATATTTGGCACAGAAACAGCCTTGCCTCAAATGGGTCCACAGGGGAAGTTGCCATGGGAGTGGCAGAGGCAGGCACAGCTCCATCCCAGCCCCCTGCAGTCCAGACTACAGGCCAGAGGACAGACAAAGTCAGCAAGCTGAACGGGAAGCTGGTGTCACAGCAGCTAGTGAGGAATTGGGTTCTTATTCCACAATTAAAAAGGCCAAACATTTGTCCTACTCAAAACAAGACAGTGCCAACTTTGGAGGTTCTATGCAGGTACAATAGGCACTGGAAAGCTTCTGAGATATATAGTGTGAGGTCCCTAATGTAATTTCAACAACCTGAGCTGTTTCCCTCAGTTCTAGAGAGTGTCCTACAGATGACATTCTCAACCAGATTTTGCCCTCCAGGGGATAACTGGCAACGTCTGATCCTGTTCGTGGTATTCATGGTGCAGTATCATGAATACGGAAGGTCATGAATAGTATTTATTGAGAGGATGAGGGACTAAAGGGTACCAAAGGACGATTAGTGGGAGAACATGGTCATCCTCCTTGTTGTCAATCTCAAAGGCTGGAAATGATACCTCCAAACATTCCCTAAATAACTCATTATGGCTGCCTGTCAAATATATTTATATTTTATCTAATTTATTTTACATTTATATTTTCATCCAACCTACTGCCTCTTGGGATAAGATTTTCCATACGCTTACTACTTACTGTATAAAGTAGAAATACCTTTTATTTGTTTTAATGCTATCTCTTTAAAATTTTTAAAATTTAAACTAGTCCGTATGTCCTGGGATCTTGTGAATGGCTTCCACGTTCCTATTTCTTTCATACGCCCTTTTGAGTTTTGTATCTTTGGACTCCAAGAGTTCTAATGTTCTTGGATAGTCCTCATATAGCATTCATTCACCAACTCTGACAGGTCAGAATGACTCAATCTCTTCCAGCCTGGTGCCCAGAAGGCCTGACAGAGAAGAGAGCAATCTTGCCTGTCCCTAATATCCTGTCTGAGCTTGGCTGTGCATCTAGTCTCAAGTGTCAGCCTGCACGGAGGGCCTGGCTTCAGTTTTATATGATCCAACTTCACAACTCCCTTCTTCCCATTGGTCAGATCAGCAGGTAGACTTTAGCCATTAAGGTAGCCAAAAGCACCAGTCAACTGTGATACACAGGTTTTCTAACATTGACCCAGTGGACACAGCCTTGCTGTTGCTTGGGCAATACATGGGCCTGTGACACTTCTGAAAAACCGAATGAGGGGATCTCTGACTTGAGTTTCAATTTGGGCAAGTGAGTCTCTTGTGGCACGCTCCTGCGATTCTTTCCACTTAATAATCTAGAAGGATTAATTTGTTTGAGAAACCTTCATACCTTATCTTCTGGAACGGAACAAGTCAGAGTACTTGTTTGTTCATTCATTAAGCAACAGTACGCCACTCTGGTGGGTACCAGATATACTGGTAAAGAAGACAGCAGAGTGGAGTTTATATTTTAAAGAGAATGACAGACCAAAATAGGGAAAAAAGAAGTAAACAAACAGAGACAATGCAAGTTGTAATAAGTGCTGTAAAGAAAAGAAAGAAGGGGCGAAGATGTAGAATAACAGAAGAGAAACCTCTTTAGAGGGGATATTCAGTGAGGCTGCCATTCAAGTTGAGACCTAAAAATTCAGTGGGAGGAAGGCAGGTGACGAGTTGGAAAAATGACACAATAATAAAGAACCCTATGGAAAGAAAGACCTTGACTCATTCCGGGAATCTCATGATCCACACATGGCTGGCAGGTAGTAAGCGGGGACAACGGCGGCTTGAAAAGCAAAGCAGCAGCAGCATGAGCAGGACTTACAGGCTTGGGTAAGGAGCCTGGATTTCATTCTAAGAGGAAAAGGCAGCCCCTTAAGAGTTTTAAGCAGGGGTGTGATGTTAACAATTTTATGCTGAAAGAAGGTAACTTTTGCAGCTGTACTCAGTCTGCACAGTACTAGAAGGTGATACTATTGCATCAGTCGAGGGGAGAGGGGGACCTGAACCAGGCCAATGTGGCAACCAGACAGGGGATTCAAGCTATGTCTTGAAGATGAAATTGAGCAAATGATCCAACAGCACAAAGAAAGCCAGACAGCTAGACTCTTCTTCTACTGTTGGGGCTTCAAGCCCCTCCACACCCCAGTGGACAGTCGCTATCATTTAAGAGTGAAGCACTCAGTGTCTTGGCATTCATTATCTTCCCAACCCCTCTGGTTTTACTTGTCCCTCAGCTTCAGGCCTGCATTCCACAGATATTCCTAGGTGTCCTGTTCCTGCTTGCACTCATTGAAACAGCGCCTGTGGAAGGAGTAAATACTTCCATCCAGGTCACATATGAAGCCAACAGGGTTTTCATAGAATGGAAGATGCACCTTCGCAAATCTCTAGTTTGGTGCCTTCCAAAGCACCCAGAAGCCATCTAGAAGCATAGGTAGCTCTAAAACATCTAGGGTTCAGTATCTTCAAAGTTAAAAAATATGTTTCATTTCTGACCTTCACAAATGACTAAAGTGTTTAAACTCAGGTGATTTCAAAACCTCCTAAGACATAGAGTTACCCTAAAACCTTTGTCTCCAGATGTTGCCTGGGAACCCCCCTATAACGGATCCACTCCAGACCTCCTGAACTAGAATTTCTGCAGGAGTCATCCAGTATTTGAGTACATTTCCCATGACTGACACATACAGTAATGTTTGAGAACCAAAGCCCTGGAAGTAGTAATTATCTTTTCCTAATAAAAAATGTGACATGTTAACTTGATTAACTTGGAAACTTGGTAGAGTACAGAATGAAAAAATAATGTTTCCTGGGACCGATTTTTTTAAATATATAAATTTCTAGCCTCACCAAAACCAACCAAGCAGGCACCGTGATCTCACATTTCCAGCCTCCAGAAATGTGAGAAAATAAATTCCTGTTGTTTAAGCTGAAATAAATAAATAACAAATTTCTATGTGCTTTACGCATTCAATCTCAGAGGTAGGTATTATTTCCATTTTGTAGATGAATAGGCCTTGGATAGGTTAAAAAATACCATGCCTGAGGTCACAGAGACAAGCGTCAGGGTCAGGATTTAAACTCAGGATAGTCTGGCTTCAGATCATCTATTACTTCTTCCCTCTTTTATCTTTAGAATGTTTTTCCTCTTGAACTAAAGCAGAGTCCAGGATGCCTAGAAATTAGTTACATTTGTCATATCTTCAGATGGCTTAAGGGATTATGAATTACCCAAGCACACATTTCCTGCCCGGTGGAGGCCAGGGAAATTATGGGGGTATTGGAGGTGCACACATTTTCAAATACCAGGTGTCTTCCAAGAATTATATTGCACCCCCCTCCACCAAAACATACCTACCTACTGAATTTTTATATTCTTTCTGAGGCTGGCAGTTATTAGGGTTTCTTCCATCTCACTGCCAGTTTCTCTAATGGTAATACTCCAGGAAGGCAAATGACAGAGGAACTGAGAACACAGCTGCAGGCTTCCCAGCTCTGGGAAGGCACCTTCCCACACCTCTGTGGCAGGAAGCAGCTGCTTGGTCAGTGCCAGGCTGAAGAAAGTTAGGGGCTTCCTTGATCAGGTGCCTGAGACTGACAGAATGAGACAGAAATCCCAGGGCACCTGTGTCTTTCTTCTCCAGGTTCCTTTGCTGACAGGTGACTTACCAGCAGAATATTTTGAACAGAAACAGCATCAGTAGGAAACCATTAGGTGGGTATTGAAAGCATTTTTACATACCGAAATGGTGAACTCCTGATGATAAATCAAGACTTTAACCCCAGAGTTAAAGCTGTGAACCCCAGAGTTCTCCTTCCCACGTAACACGCGCACCAGCAAGAGTCACGACTACTACCACGCAAGTGAGGAAGGTTGCGTTGGAAGTGAAGTTACTCTGCCTCCTATTGTCTTGGGCGTTTGGGGTTGAACTAGAAGGTCATTTCTGGTGGCAACTTTGGTAATGAGTTTTTTGGTAATGAGACAGTACACAGATGCAATCAGAATAAAGAAAAGGCAG
The DNA here is from genome assembly GCA_004363605.1 of Indri indri. Taxonomy (NCBI): domain Eukaryota; kingdom Metazoa; phylum Chordata; class Mammalia; order Primates; family Indriidae; genus Indri; species Indri indri. Next base: position 23,428 of record RJWJ010013689.1, on the reverse strand, counting down.
ACAAAACGGAGTGGTGTCTATGTACCATATCCTGTGATGAGTATGTTAGGTCGTTTGTTGCTTACAACTCCAGGAAAGGTGCTACTGTTATCACCATTTTAGAGATGACAAAACTGAGGTGCAGATGAGTCAAACAACATGCCCAGGGTAATACAGTAAGAAGTAAGCAGGAGAGTTATGACTCAAACCTGGGACGGTCTGACTCCCAAACCTTAATTCTTAAGTAATGCGTTTTACTTCCCCAACTTTAGCTAACAAAGACAGAGCAGTGATCATTTAAGAGAGTTAACTAATAGAAGAATGCAAACACTGGAGAGACTGTATTGTTTCTATATCTTTCTAAAAAAGCCTACCCTTCTTCTGGCAGATAAAGAAAATAGCTCCTACTCCCTTTTCCTGCTGAAGCTGGTCAAGGCCTAGTCAGACTGAAACAACAGTTTGAGGTCTGTGGATTTACACTAATTACATGGGCCCACTAATTACATGGGCCCACTGACCCATGGGATTTGCTGTGTGAAAAGCAGAATATCAAACAGAACATGAGGCTCATGATGGGGAGGATCTTTGTTTTACTCCCTAATACATCCTAAGTGTTTAGAATAGTGCCTGGCATATAGCTGACATTCAAGAACTTAAGAAATGAATGAATGAATGGCCAAATTTTAGAATATTCAGTGGCGTAACCTTCCTTAATTAGTATCATGGTAGAGGACGTGGTAAGCTGGGCCACTGGCCAACACATAATCATCAATGTGTTAAATATCCTCCAAGATGGCCCCAGTGATCCCTGCCTCCTGGCATGCACGATGTTTTATAGTCCCCTCCTGCACTGTTTCAGGTTTGGCCCATGTGACCAGTAGAATATGGCAGAAGAGAAGGTATGTCACTTCTGAGATTAGGTTGCAAAGACTGTGGCTTCTGTACTGGGCTCCTCTCTCTTGGATCACCGTCTCTGGGGAGATCCAGCCACTTGAGCATGACACTCAGGCAGCCTATGGAGACGCCAATGCAGCAAGGAACTGAGATTCCTGGAATAGCCAGCAAGGAATTGAGACCTCCTGCAAACAACCATGGGAATGAACTTGAAACCTGATCCTCCATCCTCGATCAAGCTTTCAGGTGACTGCAGCCCCAGCCAATAGATGACCTGCGACCTCATGAGAGATCCCAAGCTAGTGCCACCCAGCTAAGCAGCTCTCAAATTTCTGAACCTTAGAAACTGTGTAAGATAATAAATGTTTGCTGTTTTCAGCTGCCAAGTTTTGGAGTCATTTGTTACACAGCAATAGATCATTGATACAATTAACGAATCTTGTCATCGTATTAATGTGACAACTGGAATCTATTAATAACTTTTGAACAAAATAATCATGCCATCAGAGAATTTTAAGAGCTCAATTTTACAAAATCTTCTCCCTCCTGAGAGCTTTTAAAACATAAGGTGTGTTCTTATGACCTACTATGGTCTCTTTTTCTTTGTTAATCATGTGTAGCTACAGTGGGGCACAAATGTGACCTTATGGTTGTGTGGAGGAGCAGTATTCACCTCCCCAAAAGGAGAGAAGAGATATTCTTGTGAACTTTTAGAAAAAAATCTTCCTGCTGACACTAAATTAGTTTTGATTCTACTTTAACTTTTCAGGAACTTAAATTCCAGGATAGAGTAAATATCATAACCCATAAGACAAAACAATCAGAGAATTTTTGGATTGTCACAAGTACCAAGATGCCAATGAACATATATCATAGCCCATACATAGAAGGCCAGATCTCAGAAGGAATCAGTTGAGATTTTTCTGAATTCAGCAAAGTACCTAGAGCAGTACCTCACTCCAAAAAGTCATGCAAAGAATATTCGTGGATGAGAATCGCTGGCTCATCCTGAAGAAGCTACAGGGAACTTGCCATGATGGCCAGGGAGATAAAAGACATGCAAACTGGACAAGACTGCAATTCTTTTTCTATCAAAGAGGTTTTATAAGTTAGGACATATCTATGAAATATTTGCAACTCAACAAGGGGGAAACAGAACGAAGTGGAATTAACTCTCTGTTAAATTGATTGGCTTAAGTCACCTGTCAATCAAAGCCCCATAGCAAACCTAGCAACAAAGTCTAATCAATGGTCTGACAGCACACTGGGAGGGTGGGAGAAGGGAGTCATTAGACAAGGTACTACTTATGCGTATCAACACAGCCCCAAAGCAGCTCTGTTCAGTTGACTGCAGAGTATAATTCTGAGCTCATTCTCTAGCCCTCTGGTATACCCAAGCTCATGGCAACTCAAGGAGGAAGCACATTTTGTTGACTCTGGAGATGACTCTGTCAGAATGTCCAGTTTCGTCCCTGAGCAGATCTAACTGACAAGAGCAGAGTGAACAATTCCCATTAGGGGTTGGTTGTATTTCTCCCCCTTCCCTTACCCACCCACCTTCTACTGGCATGGAGACATTATTTTGTCAATTTCCAGATTTATATACAATAATAGTCTTCCATCCACTATTACTTTAAGAAGATGGGAACAGGAGGAGTTTGTGAAGCAGGTATATGTGTGTGTGTGTGTGTGTGTGTGTGTGTGTATGTGTATGTGTGTATTTCTTAAGCCGGGAACATCAACTAGCCAGCATTTGCAGCAAAAGTATGCCCGCTACAACCGGAATGTTGCCTTTGAAAGCACTTGGAATGGAGAGTGATTTAAAAGCCAGAGCAGGATGCATGGCAATAAGATAATGTATTCCATGACAAGGACCAAGAGAGTGAATGCATTCAGAGCACAGCCATTGGGGAAAAGGAGAGAAAACATGTGGAAACCACACGCTGGCCTGTCAGTGCTCATCTGCCTCGGAAGTGGGGAAGAAAACAACATTTTACCTGAGGGTTAAAAACAACACTGAGGCAAGGTGTCTTCAAACAGGATTTGTGTGGAAAAGACATACTCATCATTTAGCCAGAGGGTTTCCAGGCCAAGTTACTTCCACAGCATATGGCTGCCCACTGGGCTCATGACCCCTGAAAAACACACACACTCCGAGATCTTTTTGTTCTTCCCACCTCATGAATGCGGCCAATCTCCAAGAATGGTTGCCGGCTAAAGGTTTCCAGAAATGCTAAACCCTTGTGGAAAGCTGGTGTTTCTCCTGTGATGGAGTACAAAAATTTGCCTGACATTACTTTTAGGATCTTAAATCACAACAGAAAGATGTCAAAGTTCAAACCTCTCCTTTTTAACATTTAAATTCCTGAAGCTCTTGCTTTAAGGCCCATAAGCCAAAATCTCCTCAAAAGATTACTATGTGTTTTGTTACACTTGCATAAATTCCTTGTAGAGATAAAAGAGATAGATATATTTGCAATACTCCTTCCTTCACTAAGTTTCTCTATTTTTTTTAAGGTCCTCAGACATTAATAATCCATCAATGCATGTGTAAGCTGATGCTTAGAGTTTCGGATATTATTTATGTTCTCCTAATGGGACTAGTAAAGTCTCCAGAATTTAGAGTGTGCAGGAAATATGTCTACAGAACAGTTTTATTCTAAATATAGAAGATTTTTAAGGGCATAAGTGATTTACTCAGCATACTGGACTGCCTTCTTTGAGCCGTTCTGTTCTGGCCAATCATATAAATATGTGTAGCAAACATTGTTCCCTCCATGCATGTTTAATGGACATTTGTCATAGTAAAATGACCTAGCGGTTCCATTTCTTCTCCCCTCCCAAATTACCAATATGACTGGACCATCAAATTAGGCAACTAAATGCCTAATTTTCTTTTTTTTAGATTGCGTACTGTTTTGAGTTATATGAGTGGAAAAATAGTCCTGAAGGCTGAGTTTTTTATTTTTCCTTATAACAACTTTTCAACAGCTAAACCGCTTTTGGTAAATATGAGTAAAGAAAATGAGCTCCCAGTCACAGCACATGTTTACAACTAAGTTAAAGGCTCTTAAAAATAGGGTGTTTGATGGTCCACTGCCAAAATATGAACTCTAGCAGCCTGGAGTGCACAGCTAATAAGAAAGAGTCAGTGTTACTATGAAAATCCCCCAAGACGAAGCTCCAGGTCAGCCTTATCCTTTTCACCAAGAAGTTCCCCGAAATGACACAGAACATAAATTTGGAATTCGAGGTCAAGGTGGGAGGGGAGGAACCCTGAAAAATGGTAGGAGGTCAGTTAAAAACAAAGTAAAATATTTGCTGGACTGGGCTGCAAATTAAACTATAAAAGAGAATGAAAAGAGTTCACTGTTATCTGAGGACTGCTTGCCTTTTAGAAAAGAAGAAAATGCCTGGATAGATAACAAAATAGATAACAAAAGTCCAAGGTAAAGGAAGTATGTTAGGTATGAAGAAAGCTACATTCTCTTTCTCAGACATACAAAGATAGGAATTATGTGGATGTCCTGGAGCTAGCTGCTTTGGGTAGAGTGAAGAACTAGTTCCAGAGGAGTCTTCTTCACACCACCATGAGTATGGGCTTCAAGTTCTTGGGCCACTGGAACCCTTGGAGAAACTGATAAAACTATGGAACGTGTCCACATTGAAAACGGATATATGCCATAACACAAAACTGTACATTCAATTCAGGGAATTCACAAACTCAAGAAGCTAGACCATTTACCTTCCAGCATAAAAAAGCGGTTATTGATAAGAAAGAAAGCACTCTCCAAGAGACCATGGAACTTGTCATGTATACCACTCCATTTTGGTGCTTAGGGTGGGGCTTAGACATAGCATCTTAAGATATCTTTGCTAACAAAGAGAGAGAGAGAGAGAGAGAGCAGTTATAAAGCTTAGGGCATCATTTGCACCATTTCTACATTGTTTTTGTCCCTGCTTCTGCCCAAAGAAAATTTCCTTCAGAATATTCACCCCACATAATGGTATCTTCAGAATTTCCATGTAAGAGGGGCGTAGGGAAAGCAATCTGGTTGCAAGTCAGGAAGGGAGTAAAGCTAAGATCACACTGCACTTTATAAAATGCAGGAAAAAACCTCACCTGGGCTCTCAAAGAGATAAAAAGTAGTAGTGTCTTCAAGGGACTTACCTATCTTCAAGGCACTTATAATTAAGTTAGCTAATTTATTTAAACCTAAGCTTATTCTATAAATAGATTTGAGGTCCACTCACAGTGTAATCAGGTCCTGATGCATTCCTCCATGGGAAATAACATTTCTTCAGGAATCTCTACTAAAGATGCTCCAGGTTTGGATTCCTGAGACCTGAAGAATCCATCGCAGGGCCATGCTGCCTTCTCTTGTGCCCACAGGGCAGATGTCAATAACGAACCCCCACGGCTCTCTTTCCCGCTGAGCTTGGGTATGGCTCAGAATCCTCCACACATGCGAGTTGAAACATATTTGTCATTCACATACACTACATGTTCAAGCACTTTCTACCTTTTAAAAAACAAGAGTAATCTGTGGCCCCTAGGCATTCATTGTGAATTTCAACTACAGTTTAGATGACTAGTTAGTTCTCATCATAATTGACTTTCAAATGTCTTGTTGCACTTGGCTTCCAAATTCAGGCCTGGATCACGTGTGAGCTGGGTCTGATAACACCTGTTTAATTATCCTCTCTTATATGAGGTATGAAATGGCAATTAGAAACCTGGGTACTTCTTCATCCTGCTCTGCTCAAATCTGACTCTAGCATGCTCCTTTCCCTCATGCCTCAATTTCCTCATTTGTCAAGTGGGAATAAGACAGTATCTATTTCACAACGTGATTGTGAGGATATGAATTAATATTTAAAAAAAAACAACTCAGAATAATACCTGACATGCCAAACATTTAAAAAGTGTGATTTTTAAAAAATGTGCTGAACCAAAAAGATACACTGAAGATGAGTGTTTCGCATGTGGTGCACAGTACATTAAGTCACAGAAATACAAAGAGCCCAGGTCCCTTAAAAATTCACACTTGCCACAGTTTAGTGCAACAGACATTTACTTGCTTACTGATGTCTGACACTATTGTAGGCCCTAGAAATACAGAAATAAACAAGACACATCTTCACCCTGAAGCAAAATCCCACTAGTTAGAACCCCCACATTTTCTCCAGGTAATGATAAAAACACCCATCAGCTTAAAAAACATATTCCCCACTTAGATCGGAATGGATTCAAAGTTGCTTCTCAGCAAAGAGCTGCAGGTCTCTCCTTCAAGTTCCACCTAAGATATTTATTCTAAAATAAGCAACAGTAAAGAGAAAAACTGAGAGACCAATCTTGGTTCCAGAGAAGAATCTGCTGCTTTGATTCAAGATCAAGTTTCTCTTCATAATGACCTTGCAGCCCCTCTTTACACAGACCTGCCTGCTGTCTAGACTCGCGAAGAATATAGGTAGCAAAATGCAGACTTGTGTAAATTAACAAGTTTTCCCACCTTGCCTTGTAGTTTTACAAACTACTGAATTTAAGTTAAAAATAAAAATAAAAAAACAAGACTCTCTTTTTCAGCCACCCTTATTCTAGACTTCTTGTGCCTGGGGTGTCTGACATCCTCATTCCATTCATGATTACCATTCTTCCTAGAAGAGTCATTGCTTCAAATTATGTGTGGGTGTGTGTCTGCTGTGAGCTCAAGACATTTAATGTCCCCATCTAGTTGCAAATTCAGTTATGCATTTGGATCCCACCTACTCAACCTCACTAGCATCGTGCTCTGCACAGGACCAGGAGGCCCGAGGGTAGACTGATGTGCACTTGTGGAGTTAGCACAGACAAGTTTGAGCCCCTCTTACCTGTCTCTGAAATGGGGGTAATGACACTCCACAAAACTAACTGAGGTGTGTATGTGTACACACTCCATAAACTGCAAATTTGCTATTCAAAAGAAAGATATTGTTACCATGTCTCTACTTCTCCAAGGCTGTTTCCTATTTGTAAACTACAAACAGATACGCCTTCCTCATCAACAGCATAGAGTTTCTGTGAGGACTCTATGGGTCGTGCACATATATTATTATAACGACTATTGCACATGCCAGTTATCTGCTTCTGCATGCTTCCTGAGTGTTATGCCTCCCCCTCCTCACGGCCCTGATGCTAATTTCCTGACCGTTTCTTTTCTGTTTCTATAAAGAAGAACGCTATTCTTCTCCACAAAAGGTATGTTTCAGTAGTTTCTCTTTAATTCTCAAACCTTGATGACTTCTAACAAAATGATCACAATAGCTCCAAGGCACGGAAGATGCTGACAAGACCACCTTCCTCCCTGAGAGCATTCGAATGAGCGCTTCACGCAGACTGGCCAAAGCAGCACACAGCCTGGGCCAGGAAGACCACTGTGCAGGCAGATGCACAGGCTTGCAGCAGCCACTGGCAAAGGAGCCCCTCTTCTACCCCTCAGGGTTGATGTTTATTTACGGTTATTGCATTCCACTTTCCATGGTGTTTCACAGATTAGCTTTCTTTTAATGAACTCAAATCAATCTCTAATCAGCCATATTAAGCAAGGAACAAGGAGCTATGTATTGTATCACTAGTTAAATTTATCTTATTCCTTTGTTTATTTTCTGTCCCTCCCCACCATTAAAGTGTAAAGGGCCATCAAACAGGAACTCCATCTCTCCCGCGTGGCCCAAGGGCTCAGCACAGCATCCGGCATATAGTAGGTGTTTAATATGTGTAACGACTAGTCCATTATCCTTTTCCTTGCACCAATATTCTCCTCTCATGAAAGACTGGGCTTTAGAATTTGAACCTGGCCCCTATATTTTTCAAATGGTTGTAGCACTGGAACCCTGCTTTTAATCACACTAAGAACGGTACGTGTATGTGTGTATTAAATGAATAATTAAACAGGAGGTGGAGACCTTAGAGTCCCACCACATGCTCCCCCCTCTCTCTTTCCTACCCCCACCCCTGAAGGACTCCTAAGACATCTCTACTTTAAAAACCATTTATCTGGTGATTGACTCAATGGAGATTTACTGGGAACCCAAAAAGTGCCAGGAACTGCTAAGTGTTTGAGATACATGTGGTGAACAAAACTGACCATGTCCCTGGTCTCGTGGAGCTTACATTCCAGTGGGGGAAAGACAGGAAGTGCACAAACCAGGAATCAACATAAATTCAGATAGTGATAAAAGTTATGAAGAAAACAAAACCTCTGGAATGGGACAAAGTAATGGGGGAAGAGGGCAGAAAGAAGCTCAGTCATTTGTGTCCACTCTAGTTAGGGGGAGCCAGGCAGGTCTCCCCAGGAGGTGATATTTGAGCTGAATCCTGCATGACAAGAACAATCAAGCCAAGCAAAGTGCTAGGGAATCCAATCCTTCCGGGTTGTATTTGGGGAAATAAAGAAAGCAAAGGCGGGATGACTGGCCCCAGTGTCACCCTGTTCATTAAAGCCAGGACCAGAAAGGAGGTCTCCTGCCACTCCACACTTACCACTGTAAAGTCATGTTCTTTTTCCTAGTTTCTGTAAATTGGCATGCTCTTGTCTTCTGAAGCAATTTCCTTTAAAACTGACCTTTTTTTCTCATACTCTTGAATGTATTTCCTCATTTCTTATTTTCTCTGAAAACTCATGTAATCAATTTCTGTACATACATATTAAAACGTGTCATGGTAAACAAAGTAAGGGTGTGTCTGTGTGCATGTGTATGATGGGAGTTTAAGGCACATTTTCTAAGCAAAGGTAAAACCCAATCTATTGGAAAAGAAAGGACACTTCCTTTATCTTATTTTTTTTAAAGCCATGTTACATGACACCAAGATATTTCCATCTAAAAATCCAGAAAATCTTAACAGAAGAAATTCTAAGATGTTTAGAAGTAACTGGGAAAAAAAAAAAGGCACCATCTTTATGGCTCCAACTCAATAGGCAATGAAGCTGAGTATGTCTACCCTTTAAAACAAAATAAAATGACAACCATGACCAAATGACCCTTTTGGCTTCATGCTAGTTTCATCTTGCTTTGTTAAAAAAAAAAAATAATAATGCACTTTGTTAAAAAAAATAATGCCTGGAGCCTAGGATGTGACCCACAGACCCCCAAGATTCTAGGAGTACTAAGGAAGCGGTTTGAAGAGCAGCACTCTAACTGAATCAAGAGACAGGGAGGGAGGGAGGGAGTTGTGCTATTGAAGCAATTCTCCAGATTTAATATCTATTTAAGAAAATTTTCCTTTGTTGGTTTGTTGGGAACGGATTCTTTTTTCCAGTTCCATTAAATCTCTACACAGAGCTGAGTTTTAAGGGCTTAGGGCTGCCCTTGGGAAATAGGTGATTACACTCTCTGCTTAGGGTTTTAGTGATAAGAAAAAAAAAGAGGCAGTGGATTGAATTCCCCTCCCCCAGGCCAATTTCTCAGCGACTCTCTTTTATAGTTCCCCTTTAAAGCGGAAACATATTTAAAAAATGAAGTGGTGACACATAAAATCCCATCCATCAATCTGCACTTTTCAATTGTTAAGTGTATGTGAGAGAGAGACAGACAGACAGAGAGATGGATGTAGGCAGCTGAAACACTAGTCAATTCCTGAGCGAGAAGGCTAGATGGGAATGTTTTACTTTTCATTTTTTATTTGGTGTTTCATGTAATTATTTCACAGGGGTACTCACTTGGGACTCTGCTTTACCCCACAAAAGTGGGGTAAAGTGCTGCGAGTGTAGTTAGGAGAATTGGGCGGAGGGGGGGTGATCAGTGATCCCTCTAAAAATAAATTTAATGAATCAAACTCCTACAACTGTGTTTCTGAAACTGGAACCCGAAACCCCTCAAAATTGGGTCAGATATAAAGTGATTTGTTCATTACTTTTAGGAAGGGTGTTAAGCAATGAATAGGGCTTGGCTCTCTCCCTTCTGCCATGGCTGGACCTTGTCCCCAGGATTACTTCAGACCCTCCTCACTAGTACACTTCCTTTAAAAACAAAACATTCCAGTCTCGTCACCTCTCCTTCAATTCCACCTCAATAGATATATTTAAGGAGAGACTGAAATTTGAGAAACAAAAGCAAAATATCGGGAGCTATTCAAAGTGTATCATATCAAAAGAGGCCTCAGAGGTCATCCAGGCCACTTTACCAAGTGCCCCGTATTGTTTTTCCAAGAAGGAAAGTAAATACCAGGGAAGTTAAAGGACTTGATTAAGTTCCCCTACTAATTAGTATCAGAGCCAGCACTAGGACCTTCAGTACCCAAATCCTAGGCCAGTATTCTCATACTATATCACTAAAAAGGACAGCAAGTAGACATAGTACCAGTATATCACTCCCTCTTATTTATTAATTCATTTATTGTGAAGGACAAGATAAAAAAACGAGACACGGTAATTTCCTACTAAAAAACAGTGACAGAGTTTAGAAGGAATGCTCTTAAAGATAGAATATGCTTACTTTTTCCCCTGGATGCTGTACTAGCTAAGAAAGTCTTCTGTGACCTAGAAGATCGAACGCAATTACATTGCCCATATATATTTGCTATGCTGTTTGACTCTCCCAAGGGCAGCATAACGGTACAAGGGGAGTGACATCTTTATGAGGTTAACCCTTTTCTATTTTCAGGGTAGACTACCGAAGGCAGATGTGTTCCCTGGAGCGTAACAAGAATGCTGGAAATTTGGTAGTTAGGAGGAATGACAGCACCAGGCCATCATCCAGGAGGGAAAAATAAATTGTTGCTCAGAGGAACAGTGAGCTGGGGAAACCTAGAAGAATGCTGAGGCACATGAAGTGAAAGTGAGATGACACAGGCAGGGGGAGCTTGCATTCTAACACAGAAGAGACAAAGGAGAAAGCAAGGGAACTAACATTAGTTAAGCTCTGCCATGTGCCCAGACAACATGCTAGGCCAGGGTTGGGGAACCTGCGTCCTTAAGGCCACATGTAGCCTTCTAGGTCCTTAAGCATGGCCTTTTGAAAGGCTACATGAGGCCTTAATGCTGCAGGTTCCCCACCCCCGTACTAGGCTCTTGCGTGTTCTATGTTGTCTCATTTAATCCTCAACAACCTTTTAAGATAGTAACCATTACACTGAAAATGAGGCTCAAAGATGTAAAGTCACTAGTCCAAGGTAACACAACTAAAAAAGTGAAACCAATCTTCCACATTAAGTTTTCCAGCTCTGATGCAGTTCATCTTTGCTACCTCACAAACCACCCCAAAAGTTAGTGGCTTAAAACAATGATGCCATATTTCTAATGATTCTGTAGAATAGCTGGGCAGTTACTCTGCTGGTTTCACCTGGGCTCACTCGTGTGGCTGAATTGAGCCGGAGGGCTGGCTGGGTCCAAGGCAGCCTCACTCACATGTGGGCAGTTGGTGCTGGCTGGGGGCAGCGGCACCTGGTTCTCTGCATGTGGACGCTCACCCTCCAGTTGGCCAGACCAGCTTCCTTACGTGGTGGTCTCAAGTCAGTTTAGGATGATGTCATTTCTGTCACATGTTATTGGTTAAGGTAAGTCATGAGGCCATTCGAGATTCGAGGAGGGGGTGGAAACAGCATCCACTTTTTGATGAGAGGAATGGCAAAGACACATTACAAAGGGACATGTGGGATGGAAGGAATCGTGATCCTTTAAAAAACAATCAACCACAGGCTCTAAACTCCTTGCTCTGCCTACCAGAATTTTAATAAAACCCCCAAATTTCCCCTAATTGTTCTCTTTTATATAAAAGCCCTTAATAAAATGACTACTTTTTATAACCTGGAATAGATGTCAGAAAACTTGGGTTCTAGTCCTAGCTTGAGAGTCTTGGAGGGTTGTTGTTTTTTTTTTAATGGGCTTTAATTTCTTCATCTATGAAAAGATGGTTTGGTCTGTTTTCTCTCTAAGGGCTCACACAACTCTATAAATTGTAGAATAGTGCCCTATTTTTAGAGCAACATGAACTGGCCCTCTAGGGGGATGGGCAGGATGGAGATGAGAGAAGCCTAGAAATGAGACGGCTTCTCTTTTGCAACGCACTCCCTTTCATTGCTGTGGGCGCAGAATTTGGGAGGCAGTGAACAAAGAGAACTCCTTCCTATGCGTGGTTGTAAGTGATCTGAGTGCTACTCTGTTTTCATTTATTATATGCTAAGCTAGCATGGGTCCTCCAGCATGTCCTAAAGACTAAAGTACAAGTCCTTGCTCTAAGGGCTAGACCGGGTTAGACAAAACAGTTTCCATGCAACACACCTTCATATGAGCTAACCAGACAGCAGAGGTGAAAGGCTCCTGAGCCAGTGTCTTCCTGAGGGAAATGCTTAGCTGGGAGCTCTCTCAGAAAGATATTGTTGCCTAGTCTGTGGAAGATCAGGTTCCCAAGGAGAAAACTAATGTTTAATTTAGCACAAAGACAGCTCAGAATCTCTCTCTGGGGGACTGAGCCTGCAAACAGATCCACATGCAAAGAACCTAAGCAAGAAAAGGAAGCTCTCTTTGGTGCAATGGCTCTAGGACTTGGACCCAAACTTTACTAAACTATTGCCTCTGCCTATTGTTTCTGTTGGGAGGACTGTGCTCTTTCCTGTTAACTCTTATGCTTGCACTTTGCACTTTATCAACACTTCTGTGAAACAACCAAATGGGATAATACAAGTAGAACATACTTTTTGCTGTCTGAAATTAAATGGTGCAGTGTGGCAATCAAATGTGCAAGCCTTAGCCAGTTTAGCAAGTATCGAAAAACTTAGGTGAACAGCAGCAACAGCAACAGCAACAACAATGACGACAAAACAACAAACTTGATTTCTCAGCTGTTTAGCCAAAGAATGGTTTTATTTTTGCATAAGACTCAAGAGACCTACAGAAATGAGCAGTTTACACTTAAGTATGACATAGTACAGTACATACTGTATTCAATTAAGCCACTTCTTTGCACCCTGGTTACCATGACTCTAAGAGATTATACTGTGTATCCAACAGACTCCTGGTAAGTTATTAGCAGTTGCAGCAGACTTTTGCCTTCACTAAATTTTCTTAAAAAGAAGCAGACATGTAATTAACTTTCTGTTCAAATCTGTCAGAACTACCTAAAAAGAACTCTGTTGTACAATGAGGAATTTAAGGTGTTGGGCTTCACGTGGGTGAGAATTATAAGTGTGCTGGATAAGATGCACAAATATAACTTAGCCACATTTCTGACAAAAGAGAGTTTTAAAAGCAACAATGTTAATGATTTCATATTAACGCAGGAACCTGCCAGAATGACTCAGGAAGCAAGAACACTGTTCAAAACAAAACAAAACAACCCAACTAAGTTTGACACTAACATTTCCTAAGCATTCTTATCTTTGAGAAGGGGAAGGGAATCTAAGTTTAAATGATGGGGAATAAAAAAAAAAAAAAACAAAAAAAAAAACTAAATTTTTTTACTGCATTCTTTGCTCTGAGATAGAACCAGTAAATTCTCCTTACCCAAATCATCTACCAAAGAGCAGGAACTATTCATATTATAATCCTGTCATTTCTTCATAGAAACATCATGCTTTGGATTAAGAATTATCATCTGTGGCTCACACCTGTAACCCTAGCATTCTGGGAGGCAGAAGCAGGAGGATCACTTGAGGTCAGGAGTTCAAGACCAGCCTGAGCAAGAGCGAGACCCCGTCTCTATTTAAATGAGAAAAAAAAAAATTAGCCAAGCCAATGACATGCACCTGTAGTCCCAGCTACTTGGGAGGCTGAGGCAGGAGGATTGCTTGAGCCCAGGAGTTTGAAACTGCAGTGAGCTATGATGACGTCACTGCATTCTAACCAGGGTGAGAGAGCAAGACTGTGTCTCAAAAAAAAAAAAAAATTATCATCACTGAAACTTCCTTTGAAGACTCAGCAATATCTTCCTCACATTTCTAATGGAAAGTTGCATTTTAGGAGATATTGAGTAAAGATGAGATTCTAAGCTAAGAACCACATCAAGACACGGAATTTTCAACATATTCCTGGTTAGGGTTGGGAAGAGGACAGATCTGTGTGGCCCATTCATTCGCAGATGCAGTGAGTTAACTGATTCCTTAGCAACTTTAGCCAGGCATCAAGCTGTCAAAAGCATAAATTTCAATCTCCACAACAGGGAGCTTCCCTTTTGCTACTCTGTGACTAGATTCACTTAAGAATTATTCATTAACTTGAATTAATAATTCAATTAAATTGGTAAGTTTGCCTCCTTAGTTCTGATGATTCAAAACTCTCAATAGATGGTTTAAATTTCTCATTTACCCACTAAGTCCGCACTCCACACTCACTGACAACTGACTAGTTATTGAACGAACTCACTAGTAACTGAATGAAAACCCAGAGCGTATTCTAAAAGTATGGAGTCAAGTAGACACTCCCTCTAGTCAAGTTCTAGATTGGGAGTTCCAGAATCCTAGGAATTGAAGAGATATTAATTGGTCTCATTCTCAAAAAACACCTATTTAACCCATTCCAGGGAGATTGAAATCTATCCCGGATGATATCTCCACAATAAACTATTAGGGAAATTGGATAATATCGTACCCCTCACTAACCATTTTAAGTAAATATTAAAGAGAAAAGCCATGCCGTTCTACAAAATGTCTGATGTACTTCTGGAGATAAAATCTTGGGCTGGGAAAACCATGAATCTGATTCAAGGACATGTCACTTTGCACACTAATAATAATAACAGCTAAAATTTATTAAGCCTCTATGAGGTGCCAGGCAATTGCCTCATTTAATCAACAACCCTAAGAAGCTAGTTCTGTTACTATCATCACTCCATTTTACAGCTGAGAAAACGGAGGCAGGAGAGTTTAATTGACTTAACCAAGAAAACACTGTGATTCAGTGGTAGAGATGTAATTTGAAACCTGATCGTCTCACCCCTGATCCTAGGCTTTTAACTGCTCTGTCGCCTTGATGCCTTAAACAAGCCAACTTGAACATTTGTTATTCCAACCCCACCCACCTCCCTCTTAGACTGTAAATTCTAAGAGGGCAAAGGCTGTATCACAGTCCTTATAAATGTATTCCTGGCACAGTGCATGGCATAGAAGAGCTACACAAAGATTATTTATTGAATTAAAGAATAATTTCCGCCAACTAAAAAGCACGCATGTCCACAACTGATGTGAGATTTAAAAACCTTTGTTAGAACAATTAAGACCCATGAGAGCTGTGATATGTGTCAATATTGTTATTTGCCCTTTTTCATAGTCAATCCTTCCGTAATCTGGCTATGGTAGGGTGTGACTCTCTAGCCTTCCTGAGGTCTGGGGAGAATACACTCACTTCTCTCTTCATGCCCTCCATAGGGAAGTGGAACAGCTTTTATTCTTTCACATCTGTCCCTTAGATACGTGTAGGAAAAGGTTGAAGCTGGGAGCCCTCTCACAATGGTCATCATCCAAGCATCAAGCTGGTGGCTTTTCTCCTTTCTCATCTATTCCATGGGGTCCCTTCCCTGTGCCTTGTAAACAAGGACCAAATGGGGGAAACCAGTATCCAAGTAGACTCTAGGGAAAGTAAAAGATCTATAACACATCTGTATTAAAAGCAAGGAAATAAGTAAATTTCAAAGAACATCAATAATTGTGGCTCCTCATAAAGTTTTGCTCATGATTCTTTTTTAAATGAAAAGAACTGTTCCAAGTTAGTATACAAGTAAACTCGTTTTTGGGGGGAAGATCAATTTCACACATCAAGAGAGTAAATACACTTTTACCACCAGAGTAATTCTTGTTTGCGCTAGAAGGCCTAGTGAGCCTGAGAAGAGAAGTGAGGCTGGTCTGCTGCTTTTAGTTTCTCTTCTGTGTACAGCTACTGTGCTTTTAAAACCACCTCCTTGCAATGCCAAAGGCCATGTCATGCAGTATATAACTCACCATGAATGGGAGAAGTGTGTAAATGGCAAGGCATTAGGCAGCTCAGGGGACTTGAAGATAGGTAGTACAGAACACTTAGGCAACGTGCTATGAGAAGAGGCTGCTGGAGGGGAAATGTAATGCTTGTCTTCAAGTATGTGAAGGATTATTATTGCTACATAGCTGCTGACTCCTCTGAGCCTTCCCTGCTCTACCATTTTCCAGGGCTTCTGATTTGCTGTTGCCAGAACTCCATATCCTCCAGGATGTGGACTGGCCTTAGCTGTCCCCCTCACTACTCGCACCCAACCACACTGTCAGTCAGGCTCTGCTATCTGTCCGCCAAACACTCAAGTTTCACACCTGCATCAGAGATCCCATCCCCCATTTCCATATTCTTTCCCTGCCCCCAGGCCCTGTGGGTGACCCCCATTCTCCATGTAGGGATCCCTGGCCAGGATTTGAATCTTTCTCCTACCCACACTACTAACGGTATTCATGTTTCGAGCACCTGCTACCTACTGTGTATCAGGCAGTATGCTGACTGTTTTTGCTAAATAACATTGGCTTTATTTTGCAAGAAGATACTGATGCCAAAAAAAGAATAAAATTATTTTCCCAAACTCATACAGCTAGCAGATGTGAAATAGCGACCTGAACATGAGTCTGACCCTAAAATCTGTGCATTAAATTCTTCCATTTACTCTATCTATAAGCCTCAGTTTTCTTTTTTGTAAAGTAGGACAAATGTTGCTTACTCACTTGGTTTTTGCAGGCATTACCTAAAATATGTAATAAAAGTGCTATGCACATTCTGGGATTCAATAAATATTTGTTCCTTTCTTCCTCTGATTTTCTATATCGGTTTTGGCCCATTCTACCTGGTTAGTAATTTTGCTGTTACTTTACTGAGGTGATCTGGATTTCTCCATTAGATCCTAAGTAAGCAGAGACTATGTCCTTAGCTGTATTTCTCCTTATTCTCCAACGAAGTCTGCTGGAGTGTGAGGGAAATTAGCATGAAAATGCAGAAGGAAGAATTCAGAATTGTTTTCATTAAATATGACCCTGCCTATGAACATTAAGGTGGGTAAGGTTTCCTATTAAAGAACAAGAAAGTGGTAGAATCCACTCAAAAAGGTTTAGTTGCCATGCATAGCAGAACTAGATGATTTTTTTTGGATTTTCTTCTAGGCTTTTTGAGATTAAATAACAGTGCTAAATACAAATACAAACAAACAATAAAAACAAAACAGCTAATAATGGCGATTCCTTTAGTCATATTTAATTGCTATGTCTAAGAACATTTGAAAGCCCATCCTTAAACAACTTGGAACTTAAAAATGTTTACATATAAGAAAGCCATACAGTATTAAAGTTTAAGATTTAGAAAATTTTGATGAACATCACCTAGCAATGACATTATTTCAAAGAAAGCAGATGTCTTACATAAAGAAATATTGACCTAAACAAGCAAGACATCTTGGTTTACACAATAATGTCACCTTGCCATCAAAGCAAACTTTCTGTCAATTTTTGATAAAGTATTGTACCAAATCTCTCTCCACATGAACCCTTTTGCCTTTGTGAGATCTTATAATTACATTAAAAGAAGTGGTAGAAAGGTCCTACATAGATAAGAACATTCCCTTTATTACCGTGCTCTGGAAAATAGAACAAAAATAGGTCAGTTCTTAAGGAAATGATGGCTGCATATATAAATAATGTAAACACTCCTATCACTGTCCTGGGGAGGACATTTATCACAGGAACAGTCATAGACACCCAGACCTGGCCTCCCACTTACAGCTCTCGAATTCTGAATTGTCAATTGGAAACTTGATTATTATCAGTTAAAAATAACCAGGGAACTCTGGCAATGATTTAACTTGTTTGACTTTCTTAAGCTAACAATTAACATTTTTGACTATTGTTGACAAAATATTTAACTTTCCCATGCCATTTGTGTAAATGACTTTTCTAATATGTCTTAGACGCTCTGGGGGACACACCTTTCCAAAGTTTCTCAGGTCCATGCAGAGGCCTGTAAACTGCATGCATTCAAAGACTCCAAAGACATTCACAGCATTGCACATTTTAACTAGGATTTCCTGGGCCCTTCAGGAACACTTAAGTACACCAATATCTCAGTCTTATCTTGACAGCACTAAATTTGAAATACCAATCCCTCTATTTACAATAAAAGCTATTTCATCATTTAAACCAGACAACTGAAAGCTGAGTATACATTTAATCCCTGGAAAAACTGGTATTATCATTCAGTGCTTAGTAGTTTATTATTAGTAATATTAGTAATGATGCCTTGCATTTCTACAGTGCTTAATTTTTTTTCCAAACCCTGTTCAGAAACACACGTTCATTTGCTTCTCTCGACAAGCTGGGGCAGCATGACTGCTCTCCCTGTTTCACTGATGACTACTAAGTGACTTGTCCTAGGTCACCCGGCTGGTTAGCGATCAAGCAGGCACGAAACGAAGGATGCAGGCTCCTTGTCTGATCTGCTTTTTTTCCTCCACACCACATTAAGAAAAGATAATCTCTGAAGCCAAAGATGACTTGGAACCACTTATCTGCTCATCCTAGCAACACAATCTATGCAACAGAAAAAGAGCTTGTCTCAGGCAAAAGGGAAAGATTAATAATGTACCACAGAAGCTCTAAACCTTACTGTTCCACGGACCAGCAATTATTCAGTTTCACAGTTCATTCAAAGATTCAAACATACTTCACCAGAAAATGATTTAGTGCCTAAAGCCTGCTCCAAGTGGTTAGAAACGCAGATCTGCTCCAAAGCCCTACAATCTGGGCCCTGTGAAAGGCCCTGTTTCTGCAGTCTCCGTAGCAGCAGGGCTTCCCCTGAACTTGTACTTGAGCTAAATGAAGAAACTGGCTGAGTAAGGGCTAGAGAATTAGGCTCTCAATGTGGACAGAATTAGAACTGGCTTGGAGGTTATTCTTGCATTGTTCTTGAAACTTAGGCTACTGAAAGGATTCAGACATTATATACTCCTTCCATTATAACACCCCCCAAAGTCAACACTATCCCACAGAACAGAAGTTGTCCTTTCATCCTCATCCAGCCAATATTACCCACGATATTCAAGGCATTGTACTAGAAGGTATGCAGGACATACAGCTTCCATCTGACGACATGACATATATTTGATTTTAGATAATCAATATTCTCTCCCTTTCTCCAAAGGACATTTATGGCCACTTATGGCATACAAATTAACTATTGAAGTTATACATTCAACACACCCAGACCACATAAATCTAGTTATGGACACAGTAGTAATAAAATTAAGAAAAAATTCTGACATTCATTCTGAGCAAAGGCCCTTTTAAATTAATATTCTCTGAAAATAAGAGGAGCCCAAGTAAAGTGAGGTGGGCCAATGTAATGGGCTTGGTGAGTCACTCCCAAATGCTCAGGCCTCCCTTTGGAGACAATGTTATCAGGTTAGTACAGCACTTGCATCACCGTCTCTGAGTACTACGCTGAGTAACAAAGCACCACATTTAGAAGTTAAAATGGCGAGGGAATTTCCAACAACGAAACATAGGGTGGTGGATCAACCCTTGCCACATCACACATTTTCAGTGAAAAGCAAACATTAGAAATAAATTATCCCTTTTCCTCCTTACACTGTGCCTCCTGGCATCATCACTATACCTGGAGTGGGAGCTCCTCTAAGGGAATGTTTTAGGAGATCGCTGGTGGTTAGAATAGAGAAAACCGATTCCCTCTCAGAACAGGGGTGGCACAGCAGCCACTTTTGGCTTCTGCATCAGTAAACCCTCCGTCAGGAAGGGCCAGACACTCTTCTATCACTTCCCTCCCAGCATGGATATTACCATTGTAAAGTTACAATAACTATTGAAGTTGGTTTCATTACCTATCCTGAAACACCCAAGAAAAAGAGGCAGCCTCATCTTACTTCCAAGTTGGACAAAAGCAAAAACCCAAAGAACAAGACCATGAGCAGACATGCCACCTTCCTTGCAGAGGTTGGGCTGCGAAGGCTACAGGAAAAGCCCACACTGCGGCTCTTAATGGCCCCTCCAGTCCTGGCACCCAGGGCAGAGATCAGCCTTCTCTGCTCAGGGTTGGGATGGGTGCCTTGCTCTCAGTATCATCCCCAGAAACACTTACCAGGAGACTGTGAGCCACACAAAGCCATATTATTGGGAGACTTGCAGACAGATTATAAATTTACTGGGGACAATCAAGGCATTTAGATCCTTTTGGCTACAGATGCCGGTGACACACACATACATACAAACCTCATTCTTCTCTCCATTTGAGCGATTCTTTACCCCCCTCCTTTATCCCAGCATCTCTTTTTCACAAAGCTCCCTCTGCTCTCCTAGGGAATTCCAGGGAGAAGCGGGGATAGAGCAGGTGGTAGAGAAAGGAAATTAGGCTTAAAGCTCCAATATAACCCCACAGGCTAATAGGCATTCAATGATCAAACAGTAAATAAACACTGGGCAATTTAATTATTGGTAGTTATTTTTTATCTGGAGCTGGCCTCAAGGAGTGGCAATTTTGGGTCTCCCAAACAAATTTCTGTATAGTGGGGGAGAAGAACACTATCCTAGCTCTCAGAGCTTCCTGGAAACTTCCTTACCATGGACCCAGGCCAGGTATAAGAAGGAGCCAGAAAGCAGCATCCTATGGGCCTGGTAGGAGGATGACCTTTCCCGAAAGCCCATTTTCACGCTCCTTTGGAGGAGGAGTTAGACCCAGAACTATCTCCTCTCCTTTGGGCTTTTTGAGTTCTTTGGGGCTTTGTGTGGCCATTTCCTGTTGCTGACTTTCATTAGGGCTGGCTTGGGTAAACTGGACATGTGCTGTAAGCAGACATAGAATTCAGGAGCCGCAACTCAGAAAGGGAAGCCTGCTGGGCTGAGGGCAGGGTTCCACCTTCTACCCCAGAGGCCACTGGCCCAGCAGCCTCAAGGGAATCCTGCATGGGCAGGCAGTCACCTGACCAGGACCGGCACCAAGAATCAATGATTCAGGAGATACTCCTGTGGGATGGGGTGTGTCTGTGCCTCTGAGGAAGAATGTCCAGCCAGAAATTTAATCAGAACTTTCAGGTTTGATATCCTGTCACCAGGAGTGGCTGAAGACAAGGTACTTCCTAGGATGTTATCTGTGTAAATAGCTGCTTTGTGCCTGCCCACTTTAATGAATGCTCTAAGTGAGCACTACTTGATTGGAATGCTTCTGAAAGGAAGCTACATGGGGCTAAGGGCTGAGGCAATCTATAGGAAATCAGGGAGTAGGCCTTCTAGAAACATTCCCTCATAGTCTCTTGCTCATATTTTCCAAAAATTTTGTTTTTGACTGAGGGGATACTCAGGGAACTTTCTCTGTGTTACAGATCACCATTTCTGTTCTTGTAAGCCAAGGAAAAGGGGCCACTTCAAAGAGGGGGAGGTGAAATGGGGCAAGAAGGAAAAGGCTTTGGTAAAGGTCAGCTAGGCTGATAAATGCTTTCAGGCTGAAAAATGGCTTATGGGGTTTAATCAGAGCTGTTTAGCCAAAGCAGGAGGACCCACGGGATGGGGCCTTCCTCTGTGGCTCAGATCTTGCCAGCTTGTAGCCCTCTCTTTTATACACTGTGAACCCCGGGGAGCCTCTGGAAAACTCAGGCTTCTTGCCTGTTAAGGAATATCCTATAAGTAGAGGAAAACCATGAACGGGCACCAATGGAACCAGATGAGTAAGAGTCTAAAACCACCCAAACAACACATCCAATGGCCTTCGAGGTAGTCAGGTGACGTCTTGGACTTATTCTCTGCCGTCCATTCTCCAATAGGCCAAGGCAACCTCGACCCCCACCAAAGGCCCCAGGACCACAGCCAGAACCATGAGAAAGCCAGGTGCTTACCGCAATCAGGGCTGAGTTCCTCTGGTCCCCTGGGGTTGAAGCTGGTGGCTGCTGCTCTCCGTTTATCCCACCACCGCCACCAGTACTGCTACTGTTCAGCAGGTGCTGCTGGTGGTGATGGTGATAGTCTGGTGGGGGCGGTGGGGCTGCTGCTGCTGCTGCTTGGGAGGCCCCAGATGGGGCAGCAGGGGGCGGTGCAGGGGCTGCAGTGGTGGCAGCAGTGGCAGTGGCCTTGGTGTGTTTGCCAGCCTTCCTTGCCCCCTGGCCATGCTGGACAAGGCTCAGGAGCTGCAAGGTGCTCTCTCTTTCCCGGTCTGAGCTCTCGGCCCTACCGCGTTCATAGCGTCCTTCACAGTTCAGGTGGTGTTGGCGGCAGACGGCGATCCGAGCCCGGAGGCGCTCCACGATAGCACTGTGCACTCTCGGGGTGACTGAGCCCCCTCCAAGGAGCCCCGCCCCAGAGGCCCCCCCTAGCCCTCCTGCGGGGGCCTGCGGGGGCGCTGTGTCCCCCATTTTAGTGGACACAATGATTGCTGCCTCTGGGATGGTGAGGTGGAAAGAGGCTACTGCTGGCTATTGCAGGCAAATCTGTTTTTGACAATGTGAGCTCAGTGTTCAGGGCCACATGAATAGAGGTCTTCAGAGGTTGGGGAGAGCAGTGGAGAAGGTGTTGGGGAGGGGAGTTAGTAAAAAGAGGGTGGGGAGAAAGAATAGAAACCAATTGGAGAGGATAAGTTGGAAACGAACCCTAATCAACTTACTCTAATTGCATTTGACAGTTCTGGAGAAGTTGGACAGAGTTGGTGGATTTTTTCCCTCACCAAGCTGACAAGAGCCACTGGGTACTTTGTAAACACACGATCTGGGGGTTAGATCAAGAATTCAGGGGTTGTCCAGCAAGAGACAGAAACACACAGCAAAAAGAATTGAGAGAGGTATTAACAGAGAGCTGGACTCTCCTTCACCTAGTTGTTTCAGAAAATTCTTTATGGGGATGTTTCTGCAGAGAAACACATTTCTACCATGGTCTGTGTAACCGGCAGCCTTTACTTTTCCTCAGGTTAAAAAAAAAACAACACTACAAACAGTGCTGTTTTAGGTTTTTGAAGTCAATGTTCAAAATGTGCAAAAATCAAGGGAGACTGTCTTTTGGCTTTTAATTTGTCCTCCCTTTCCCTTTGCTCCGGTGTTTTCTCCTCTTTGGGGTACTGTAGGATGTTGTCTTCTCCCCAAAGAGGGAGACAGCTTTTCAATTGTTAACAATGTCAGTAATTGGACTTTCGGACCATGCTTTTTTTCTTCAACGAATCCAATCACCGGTAAAATCCTCTCCCCGTCTAAGGTTTCCTACCCTTAAGTGAAAGCAATCTCAAGTCGCTAGCCACTGAGAGAGATCCTTCAACACATTTTTTCTTTCCCGCTTACGTTCCTATTCCTCTCCCCCGGCTCTATTCTAATACAGTATCAAGAGACACAAACTCTTCCGAGAGTAATTTACAAACGATGGTCAAACTTACAAACTTCCAGCAAATTGCACCGAGTCATGTCCAGCCACTTTTCTGTCCACTTTTGTACATTCCATCCCCGGCCAGTGGATCTGAGGGTCTGGACTCTCAATAAGCAATGTGGTTCTATCTCTTGTATTTGCTCCGCTTTATAGATGGAAAAAAAAAAAAAAGTAGCTTGTATTTTCCTTTCTCTTTCTCGTCTGTTGTTAGCCGCTTTGCTGACATTGGCTCCCGCC
>RJWJ010013688.1:0-39428 GCA_004363605.1 Indri indri | reverse complement strand
ATAAAAGTGGGCAATTAATTTAACCTTTCTGTTCCTTAGTTTCCTCCATTGTAAAGTAAGGGGTGTGTTGGGGCTCTTTTGGTGGCAAGACTGAAACTTGAGTCAAACTCTCTTAGGCAAAAAGGCTCAATCACAAGACCATACAGAGGCAGAGGTTCTACCACACCTAGCTGTATGATCTTGAACAAATTATTTAATCTGTTGGCTTTAATTTCTTCATCTGTAAAATGAGAGATACTTCATAGAATTGTCTTAAAAATTAAATACAATGATGTAAATAATATAGGACTTAGCAAAGTGCTCATTAAATGAGTACATAGTGTTCACTGTTCATTCATTCATTAATTCATTGAAATTTCTCATTGCCTATGTAGTCAGCCACTATGCTAAGTGTGACTACACAGCAGGGAACAAAATAGGTAAGTTCAGAAAGGAAGACAGACATTAAACATACACAAATATTATGAATTTTCCAATTATAAAATCAGCTACAAGAAAAAGAACAGATGAGACAAAATCATTTAAATAGGAAGGACCTATTTAAATGGAGCTAGAGGAAGGTGCTAATAAACTTGCAATAAATTGTTTCCTGATTTGTTTTTTCTAACTTATGAAGACATATGGATGTATATTAAGACTCATTGGTATAAAATTATTTTTATTTTCAATTATAACTTTTTATTTAGAATTTAATTTTACTATACCAAATTACAAAATGTAAACAAACGATCTAGAAAAAAGTAGATTGATCACATACAAAACATTTTTTTAAAATATTGGTGCTTTTGCACCTCTACAACAGTAGCTGTAATGGCCTTTATTAAGAACAGAAGAATTAGTGTCTCAGATTGGTTCTCGCGGGAGTGAATTTATTACAGGAAAGATCAGAAATGCAGGTGATATTGCAAAAAATTTCTGATTTTCAATAACAGAATAAATGTATGAATAAGGAGAATAGCACTATTTGATGGGGGTGGGCAGAAAAGACCCAGTAATTTTCCTGAACTAAAAAAATTCTTTCATATTCAATTTTACTCACTCATGCAAATAGGTTCATGGTTCATGATGAGGGTTAAATGACGATTTATTTCAAAACTTGCATACAAAACTAAATTATATTTTAAATTGAGATATCTTTCTACCGAACATCATTGCCTGGGCTCTTTCTACTTCTGCCTTTCCTGCCCAAGGCTACCATAGAAAAGAAACTAATAGACTAAGTAAGGGGCAGGGGGGATTTGCCAGCATGTTTCTATGAATTATTGTTTTCTTCTTCAAAACATAACATTGCTTTCCTTTTACTAAATACCAGTCCTCACACAGCTCTATCAAAGTAAAATTTTCTGTAGAAATTAGGAACAAATAAGAGAAACACAAGCTTTAATTTGATGCCTATTTATTGCACTTAATAAATATAATTTAAATTACCTGACTTCTAAATAACTTCCTGGAGAAATGTGGCATTTCTGTTAAATAATGTGGCAGGGAGGTCTATGAAATGATATACTAAATCAAGAATGCTTTATATTTTGAGCAGTTCTGCAGGTAATTGGTTTACACAAAAATCAATTTCATACTTCTTGGTCATTCTTCCAGAATAAATGATTTTTAAAGTGCAAAATAAAATTTCCTTTCTTTAAAAACAGAACCCAAAACCTTAATCAAACCAAGCCAATTTAACTTTAATTTCCTGCACAAATCCCACATTTGAGCTTTGAAATGAGTTTTTGGGGATAACTGTTTTGCAAATGTCTTCCCAGAATCTTATTTAGGAGTTTTCTATTTCTTCACACGTCTCAGGTTATAGACACTGTGCGGTAGCAGACGATGATGTGAATTCAGAGCTTAAAAACTGTGAAGAAAGTAAGGACACGAAACCTATTTTAAAAGAAAATTAAATTTTAAAATATGTTTAAGAGAAATGCAAGAAATGCAAAAATAAATATTTTTGGCATAATCATAGTCAGACCATGGAAACTGGTATTAAGAAAAACTTTTTTTCAAGGAAGAAAACAGAATAGATCTGAGATGAATGAGTTTTTGAAAACTGACTGGAAGAATCTTATTCATTTAGGAGGAAGATAAGAAACATTGGCTGTTAAAATAAACAAACAAACCAAAAAACCAAACCAAACAAAAAACTACTGAAAGGAACCTTACCCCACTGTCGACCTCTGAGATTCAGTCTTCAAATTCCAAAAGGAGCGAATGGTGATCCCTGAATTATTCCACATCAATTCAGCTTAAATTAAGGATATGATATTTATATAAAGACCCTGGAATTTTCAAAGAAAGGTGAGTCCTACGGTCTCATCCATGAAAATAAAAATTTCTAGCACAGTAGTCCAATCTCTTAATGTGTTTCTCAAATTCCTTAAAGGGCAGGGACCACCTACCCAATGCTTCCACTTCTCCTCCTATAACACCTAGTCCCTGCCCATGAGAGACATATACCTTTCCTGGTCCAGCCAGATGGTTTAATTCTCTGATCCTCACCCTTATTTTTAACTTATAGGACTCTATTAAAAAAAAAAAAAAACCAGCTTGGTTCACCTACACAAAATAGGGTCAATGGATTTTAAAGAGTCTTTGAAAAGCTTTAATAAAACAATTTATAAAAAATGAAGCTGAGAAATAAAACTATCTGTCTCTACAGCTTTGGAGACCACCTGGGAGCTGCGCAGGAACACCTGCCCCAAGACTGAGGCGCTCACCTTTGCCTCCATCTCCTCACCGCCCCCTCGGGACCAGGGTCTTTGGTCCAGGATGGTGTTTGCGAACACAGACACCTACGGGGACCAGGCTGGAACAGCAGGCCAGCCAAAAAACGACTCTTCAGGATTTGGTCTGTTGGCTGCTATTTTGCCATCTCTTGTCTAGGTAAAAATCTCTTCTGTGAAGAAAGCGTCTACCTAACTTGGTGCATGTAGCTCCTTTGCCCTAGAATTGGAACCCCCTCTCCAGATACTTCTGCCTCTCTTTTGTGGGGCCAATTCTTACTCATCCTCTAAGACTCACCTCAGACATTAAGAAGAAACTCTTCCAAGAGCATCTGCCTTCGCCCCCTTCCCCTGGGTGGTCTCCAGGTCTGTCATCAGGCCCTCACAGCACTTCAGTCCCTGTGCTGACGTGAGCTGTTGACCTACCTGCCCGTCCCACGACATTGTATCTTTTAGTGCAGTGACTCTGTACTACTCGTATATATTCTCTGTACCTAAGAACGGTGCCCAGATGAACCTTTACAGACCATGCCAAAGAGAGAACACCACCCTGAGACTATCTCATAACACTGAACAGTAAGAACAGCATTTCATCATGTCTGATCTTTTCACATCATCTTACTGGAAGAGAGAGGAATCCAAGTGAAGGGACATTAGAGTAAATGACCTTAAAGAAAGACCTAAGAAGTGTTTGCTCCTATAACATATCTGGATATTTTCTGGTTATAACAAGGGACGCAGGAACTGATGAATCCCCCACCCCTGGGATTGCTGTCACAGCTCACAATGCTTCAAAATAGTCATAAATGCTTTCTTTTTTCTCATGACAATGAGAGAAAGAATTGTAACTTTCAGAAAATCCCAGCATTTCTCTTGTTTACTCCTTGTAATGACCACTCATGACGATACGTACAAAAACTTTCTGCTTTTTGTTTTCATACCTGGCTCATAAAAATGAATGATTTTATTTCAAGAACAAAGTTCTCTACATTAGCACCATTATTAATACTGAGGCCAAATTCTTTCTTCCTGCCACTGAAATCACTGGTTAACACTAAAAGAAAAAAAAAAGAAAAGAAAAAAAGAAATTTCTATACTTATAAAATGTTTATGTTCTGATTACATTAGCAATATATACACACCAAGAGACTAATCATAACAATTCTTAGAAACTCCACAGGGCTTTCGCCTGGCCCGGTACCTATCTACTGGACTAGAGTGCCTGGGTGATGAATAATATTCACAGCTTCCCTGCAGCCCACAAAATGTTTACACTTGCTTAAGTGCTTA
Source organism: Indri indri (assembly GCA_004363605.1). NCBI lineage: Eukaryota > Metazoa > Chordata > Mammalia > Primates > Indriidae > Indri > Indri indri. The sequence continues at coordinate 35,418 of RJWJ010013688.1, read as the reverse complement.
CTGGTAAAACCTTCAGTAAATTTGAAAAATGTCTCCTGCAAATCCCTATAATACTTAAGCTAAACCCGGTTCTCTAAGTTAATAATGCCAACTAAACAAGCCATTCATTTCATTTCTAAAACTCAATTTTCATCATTCATTTCAAAACCAGGTATTGGCTGACTCTGATTCCAAGTGTTTTAATTTATCCTCTGTAAATAACCTTTCGCTCTGTTCTTATCGTGCAATCTCTCCTGCTTACAGCCCACACCTAAGGCGTACAAGTTATGGATCACTCTCATCTGATTCATTAAGTTGGAAAAACTAATGCTGACATGTATTATTTCCCTGTCAGCATCGTCAAGCTGGAAACGGGTAATTTAAAGGAGACACAATCAAAATACAACAAGGAGGGTCTTTCAAAACAACAAGGAGCAAGGCCCAGCCCAGGCCCCCTCCTACAGGAAGCTTTCATTGTCCACTCTGTCCTTATTTCTATCTCTGACCTCTTGGAGAACTTCTTGTTTGTATCGATTTATTCATTTCATTCAATACATATTTATGGGCTGTCTTGTCCTGTCTGCTAAGCATTTTGTGCATCTGGCTAATTTTTTCACCCAGATTATAAACTTTGGGCATTATAAAAACAAAACTGACAATGTGGATACATTATAGGTGACCAAAAAATTCTTGATGATTCAAATAAAAGAAGGGAATTATTTAATTGTAAAATATTTAGATGAAACATTAGACCTTGACATTCTTAAGAAAGATTAATTTTAATTAGGATAGACCAGGAAAAAAGGTATCACTTTAAAAAAATACATGTGTAAGATGCCTTAGAAATTTTACTCTGAAGGACCTCAAGTTTGATAAAGAGGGCAGATTAAAGGTATCTGTATTTCTCTGTTCTCCATAAACCTCAAGGAGAACATAAAACAGAAAACACCAATGTTGACAGAACCAGGAAACACTCCTACAGAAGAGCTGCCAAATACAGCAACGCCAGGGAGGGAGTGAGAGAGGAAACACACCTCTGTACATCTGAGGCAAAACGTAAGACTCAGTAAATACCGAACTGAAGAATCTCTCCTTGGGCTTTGACTGTAACACATAGGAAGAATTAGACACAAAGTATGCATGCTGGGACTGTGGAGGTGGATTACAGCTAGAAAGTAACAAAGCAGAGTCAGAGCTGAGACATCTGGCCAAGTGCGCCGTACCTACAGTCACGAGGAGGCTGCCCTGGAAGCAGCCTTAGGCGCTTTTGCCCGCCACCCGCTCCTCTAACGCTGAACTGTCCCCACAGCCTTGTCCCTTCCCCAGGGCACTGGACCAGGGGTGACCCGTCCGGCCCAAGCGTGGGCAATCAAATTTTCTCTCACAAAGCTTTGGAATTGGGACAGAGAACTCAGCTGGAAGACCTGAGCGGCTAAGGCGGAGGCTGCAGTTTCGATGATGAGTCAATTTAAGTTAAAGAGAGGTCAGAACAGCCCACACGGAGAGAGAAAACTGAGGCGGAAGCACAGCGAAAAGCAGAGGTGAACAGTGAGGCTGGAAGCGGAACTATAACTGGTGCAGTGAGAGAGCCACTCTTCCCGGAAGTCTGGCTATAAAAAAGTAACTTGATGGAGCAGCTGATTGCATAGATGTCTGTCTAGGACAGAAGGACCACCTGTCCAAATATTAAGTCAGAAGAGAAGGTCCCAATGGGGCGGCGGGGTCGGAAGAGGTGCTGAAGAGCCCTTGGGGGAGAAGTCTGAGCTGGTCTGCAGGTCTTAGAGTGTGGAAGACCTAAGGAAGAAGAGGGATTCCAAATGCCCCTAACAACATCCGAAAACAGATGTTAGATTCCGGCAGCTACAACGTGCTGGGGCAAAATACTTGGTCGTATCCTCCTAAGAACAACTGAGATATATCTTAGTATATCCTAGGGGAAATACTGGGGAATTTACTTTTAATCACTCTTCTTCTGTCCCCTCCCCTTGGCCACCCTAAAACTACTAAATCCATTTCATCCAATTAGGACGAGTGTTGCAAGGACACATGGGGCTGCATTAAGTGGATGGAGTTTGAGGGCGCTGGGGACCTGTGTGATACGTAAGGGGTGGAAGGAAGGGAGTTACTAGTGAGGACATAAAGATGGCAGACAAACACAAGGCTCAGAGGTGTCAGAAACAAACTACCTCTAGACAAGTCCTACTTACCAACATGTGCGTCCAGACTACCAGAAGCCATGAACCCCTAGGCTGTGACGCGGGTGTGCTTTCACTGGGCCTGCAGGGAGCAGATGCAGCGGTCTGGCTCCAAGTTAACAGGGGTAGACTCTGGCGAGGAGCTGAGAGCAGAGGTTAAGACAGCTCCACTATGACCCCTCTGCAGCACTTCCCTCCAGACTTCCTCAGAGGCAGATGCAAGAGCTCTTTAGGCAAATGCACCGTGACTCCAGACTTTTCCGTATGCATCTGGGATGCTTCCTAAGTGATGTGATGTGCAGTGTACTCAAACTCATCAAGTGGCCCCCAAGCCATTAAAGACTCTGATAAATAATTCTATTATAAAGGCCCCAGGGCTGAAGTAAAAAGCAGAAAGCCATGGGGTCAAGTGTTTGCACAGGAATTACATTTGGTAAATAGAAGCTGCAAAAGGATGTTTCTATTAACCACCTGCAATTACTGTAAGGCCACAGTGTTCTCTGGAATGGACAATCAAAATAGCTAATAACTTCTTGTGTCCTTGGAAACTTTTAGGATGAATTTAAACATGTCATCTTAGTATAAAAATGCCTTTTCTTTCCACTAGTAAGGAAAACAGGAAGAGTAGTATGTTCCAAAACGTGATAAGACAATCATTTTTTTTAAACTATGAGTGATACCTTGGACATATGGAATTGGCATTTTCCTTTTTTTTTTTTCCTCCTCTGTGTCTGCTCCCAGAGTAGAACTAAGCAGCCAAAGTGAATACTTAGCACACTCTCAAGGAAACACAGTTCTGCCTTGCACCAGTGCCAGATGTCACCAGAACAGTAGAACGGCTCTGTCAGGAGAGCTGACTACCGCTGGAAGGAACTGGCATTTTATATAGGCAGTCGACAGATAATTAAAACTTAAGTACTATCCTCTGTATTCTCCTTGGGAAAATGAAACAAATAATAATAATGTAATTTCATAGGCTTTAGTCTCATTAAATGGCATTTTAGCTGTAAAGGTTTTCCCCTTTGATTCTCAAAAAGATTACAGAAAATTTATGTTGCCTAAAATGTTTTTACTATAACTATTTAAAAAACAGTCAATTATCTTACTATTCCTTGTTTATTAAATGTATTCAATGTCACTTTCTCTATCATCTGAAATAACACAGATAAAAGGCAGCTCAGTGAAAAGCAGGCAAGCCGTACTAAGGCTGGTAATCAAAGCTCTATCAGGACTGCATGCATTTCCATTTTCTTGAAACACAGTGGAGCTGCAGTTTACTGAGTTTATTTAGGTCAGCCCTAAGGGTAAAACTATATTATACTCAAAATTATCCTTCAAAATCCCCCGAAGTCATCCATAAAGTACACGCAAGGGTAGTATGCACAATTCTGGAAAATAATGACTATGTTCAACAGAGTTTGAGAATCACTGAGTTAAATTAAAAGGGGAACGAAAGAAAAGCCGACATTTAGATGGCTGGGCATTCAAACCATTCTGCCTTTAAGAAGACTCTCAGTAGAGGAGAGGAGGAGAATTCTAAGGGGTTCTGCTTCCCTGCAGGGTTTACCCCATTCGGCCTTCACACCACGCTTCGGCAACCTGCCTGAACACTCATGAATTTTTGGTGGTGGCAGGTGTGAGGATTCGACACAGCAGTGGAGCTGCAACTTCTCTGGGATGGCGTTCCAACGCCTCCCTTAGAGTGAAGTACGTGACACCTGTGGGAAGAGCTGCAGAATTTAACGAAGGGGGAGATCCATGTAGACCGTAGAAGATGGAAACATTTCAGAGAAGAGGTAGAAAGACATTCCTTAAAGAACAAACAAAAGTTGTGGAAGAGAGAAAAAAGGAGAAGGCACATAAAAGGGAACAGCACCAACGGCAGGGAGGGAGAGATGGGCAGGTAATTTGTGGGAGACCAGCGATCCGCAGAAACAAGGAGAAAAGAGGCCTGGAAAAGCAGACGCAGCCCAACTGGACGTGGAGGCAGCAGTAGCCAGCCTCGACTCTGAACCGGATGACGGCAGAACTCCACCTCTCCTGCGACCACCTGGTCCACGCTATCACCGACTCCCACCAGGACCTGTAACGAGTCTCTCTTCACTCCTGTGACTCTGTGTTCCATTTTCCCCAGGGCAGCTGAGGGGTCCTTTAAATCTAAATCTGATCACACCAGTCCTATCCTTACAACTTACTTCTGGCTTCTCACTGCACACAGAGTTCAAGCTAGACTTCTTACCAGGATCTACTTTCGACTTTATCTCATGCCACTCTCTTTTAGAATTTATTTGTTCACTGGTTGATGTTCTGCCTCCCCTACTGGAACATAATGAGGGCAGGGACCAGGTCATGCTGGTCATATTCCAGCATTTCATTTAGCACAGAGCATAACATCCAGAGATGCTCAGGATAGGATTCTAAAAAAAGGAATAACAACAGCGATGACAGCACTATCATTCACTGACTGCTTCCCAAGAACAGCCATTTTGTTGCACAACCCCGGGGGTAGGGTGGATTTTGGCATACTGACCTCGTGTCTTGTCATACCCTTGCTAAATTCACATATTACTTCTAGTAGCTTTCCTGTAGATTTGTTTGAACTTTCCTTGTAAACAATCATATTTCTGTGAATAGTTTTATTTCTCCCTTTCCAACATATATGCCTTTTATTTCTTTCTTGCCTTATTATACTAGTTAGGAGCTCCAGAGCAACACGGACCACAGCCCAGTTCCTACAGCACAGACTCACAATGTGGTCTGGTCTGTACATTTTCCTTAACCTCCTTTCCAGCTTCATTTCCTTACTATTCTCCTGTAAAAATCCTTTACGACTAGCCAGATTATCTGTTTTTATGCTTAAAACTCAGTCTGCATTGCCATCTTTGCACCTTTGCTCAGCATGTTCATCTTGCCTGGCATGGTCTTTGCTTCACTCTCCACCTACCCAAAGTCTATTCGTCTGTCAAGGTCTACAACCCATCTCTCTAATCTGAATGTTCACTCTCTCCTCCCTTCTCTCCACTCCCATCAGAATGGCCTTCTCATTGCCTTGATAGCATATGTCCTATATTCCTGCCTTGATCTTTACTTCTGTATTTCTCCCACAAAGTGAAGTCATTTCTGCTTCTCTATCATCCATCTGTCTGTCCGTCCGTCCATCCATCCAACTGCCCATTCGTCCATCATTAAGCATCAGCTATCTGTCAGATACCGTAGCTAGGCATGCAAGCTCCATCATGGCAGGAATTTTTATCTTTTGTTCACTGCTGTATTGTAGCATTAAAATTGGTGCTAACACATATCAGGCATTTAGAAAGTATGTGTTACATAAATAATCTTAGGCATTGGAGACAAACAGGCAAAAGACTCAATCTGTGTCTTGTAAGAACTCACAATAGAACAGAGAAAGAGTGTTTAGCATGGCTTACAGGTGCCTGACTTGGAAACACAAATTAAGGTACACAAGGAAAAAGACAGATTTGGTAAAGAAAATGAACTGGGGTATACACACACACACACACACACACACACACACACACACACACACATGGAATTTGAGATATCTGCAGGAGCATCGTTCCAGTAGAGATTTTCAAAGGAACGTGGCTAAGAAGAGCGATGTGGGCTGAAGGTATAGACAGTGTGGAGCATACACGCAGGGAAGGAAGGAGGTTTAAGGCCACCAACTACGGAGCAGAGGAGGAAGAAACAGAAAGGAACAGCCAGAGTGGCAAATTTCTTGCTCATCCTTTGGTTCTTGGCTTCAAGACTTCCTTCCCTGTGATAAGTCATCCTTGACTTCCTCAGTATCGGTTAGATAATCTTTGTCTTCCAAATCAAGTGGGGCCTGTCCCTGTTACAGTATTTAGCACATTACACATAAGATGCTTATCTAGTTGGTATCCTGCAAGAGACAGAAGTGTGTCTTGGTCATCCCGGGCCCAGCATAGTGCCTGACTGGTAGGTGCATTAAAAAAAAAACATTTGTTGAGTGAACTGTACCTTTGAAAGCACTTAGTGTCCTTTGTATGCACGTGTGTGGCCATCTCCTCAATGTGATTCAAAGAGAATGAAGACCGTATCATTGACCTCCTTGCAACCCTAGCAACCAGCACGCTTCTCTACATAGACAACATTCCCCACGGAAGTGTCCTGAAGATGACAGTATGAAGGAAGGATTCAATAACCTGCCACTGTCTACTTTCCGCTGAGTAGTTTTCGCCCACCAACTTCATCATGATGACGGAAACACACAATTTTCACTCTCTGGGTTCTGTTATTCACCAAGTGTTCTCGCTTCCTTCTCCTCAACCTTTGAAAGTAGCCTGAATTTCTTTTTTTGTATTATTGTCTAGTAAGTATTGAAATATTTATATTTTAAAGCAAATTTTGAAAACAGATGGAAGTTCTGTGAACAACTCTACATTTCTCTACAGTTTTAAATCTCTTCTCTAATAATGAACTTTTATTTACATGATTTTATGGACCTTATTATGATCTCCACAACATGTTATGAGATGAACAGGCTAGGAATTATAACTCCATTTTACACATGAGGATGTGGTAGGATGGAAAGATTAATTAAATGACCTGCCATGGTTAGAGTCAGTCAGGTAACAGTTTCAATAGACCATCATTCCCATATGAAGAATATCTGGAATATGTGAAGGCTGAATGTTTTCTATTATGGAAAATGTTTTAAAATTGCTAAATAACTTTGCAGTCACCAAGTCAAAACTGGATTATGCTGAATCTGACTTTTTAGTAAGAAGGTAAACTACTCTGATATTTACCTTCATTACATGATTTTGAGTTTGGAGGTTCAATTCATAAAGTGGAAGTGGACATGTGTGAAGAGGGAAAACCCAAGTGGCACCCCACTTTATAACAACCCACTTGCTTGGGATCTAACGCATTCCCACAAGAACTAATGCAGTCTCGTGAGAGCAAGAACTCACTCACTACCTTGAGAACAGCACCAAGACATTTGTGAAGGGTCTGCCCTGTAACCCAAACACCTCCCAACACCACCTCATTGGGGATCAAATTTCAACATGAGCTTTGATGGGAATAAACAAATCATAACCGAACCACAGCACTCACTCTTCAGTGTAAATTCCTGACATATGACACAATGAACTTTAAGGTGTGTTCTCTACCAGAGAATAAAAGGGAGCTCTAAGTCCAACCCCCTCCTCACAACAATCATTTATAGCCATGACATTTTTGCCAGAAATACAAAAACAAGTTAGTGTATTTTACTTATCTTTTACAAATTATAAGACAATTTAAGACATTGGGTGCCATTTTTAAAAAGCTGTTTAAAGGGGGTCTGTGGTACCATGCACAGGCAAGGCTCAGAGGCACTGTGGGTTAAGTTCCACACCACTGCAATAAAGCAAGCCACACGAATTTTTTGGTTTCTCAGTGCATATAAAAGTTATGTTTATGCTATTTTGTAGTCTCTTAAGTGTACAACAGCATTATGCTTAAAAAATCCAATGTACATACTTTACTTAAAAAGTAACTTTATAGCTACAAAATGCTAATGATCACCTGAGCCTTCACTGAGTGCTGCTGGGGGTTGATGGAAGCTGACTGATCCGGACAGTGGTTGCCGAAGGCTGGGGCAGCTGCAGCAGTTTCTCAAACTAAGACAACAATGGAGTTTGCCCCACTGACTGACTCTTCCATTCATGAAATATTTTCCTGTAGCACACCATCTGTTCGATAGCACTTTATCCTCAGGAAAACTTCTTTCAAAATTGGAGTCAATCCTCTCAAACCCTGCTGCTGCTTTATCAACTAAGTTTATGGAATATTCTAAATCCTTTGTTGTCATTTCAACAATGTTCACAGCATCTTCACCAGGAGGATAGTCCATTTCAAGAAACCATTTTCTTTGCTCATTCATAAGAAACAACTCCTCATCCATTGAAGTTTTATCATGAGATTGCAGCAATTCAGTCGCATCTTCAGATCTACTTCTAATTCTAGTTCTCTTGCTATGTCCACTGCATCTGGAGTTACTTTCTCCATTGAAGTGTTGAACCCCTCAAAGTCATCCACGAGGGTCGGAATCAACTTCTTCCAAACTCCTGTTAATCTTGATATTTTGATCTCCACCAATGAATTGAATGTTCTCAATGGCATCTAGAATGGTGAAATCTCTACAGAAAGTTTTTGGTTTACTTTGCCCAGATCCATAAGAGGAATCACTATCTATGGCAGCTGCAGCCTTATAAAATGTATTTTTTAAATAATAAGACTTGAAAGTCAAGGTTACTCCTTGATCCATGTGCTGCAGAATGGATGTTATGTTGGCAAGCATGAAAACACCACTCATCTCCTCACAGGTCTCCATCAGAGTTCTTGGGTGACCAGGTGCACTGTCAATGAGCAGTAGTATTTTGGACCTTTTTTTTTCTGAATAGTAGGTCTCAACAGTGGACTTAAAATACTCAGTAAACCATGCTATAAACAGATGTGCTGCCACCCAGGCTTTGTTTTTCCATTTATAGGGCACAGGCAGAGTAGATTTAGAATAATTCTTAAGGGCCCCAGGTTTTTGGAATAGTAAATGAGCATTGGCTTCAACTTAAAGTGACCAGCTGCATTAGCCCCTAACAAGAGAGTCAGGCCGTCCTTTGAAGCTTTGAAGCCAGGTGTTGACTATTCCTTAGTCATGAAAGTCTTAGAGGCATCTTCTTCTAACAGAAGGTTGTTTCATCTATATTGAGAATCTGTTGTTTAGTGTAGCCGCTTTCATCAGTGATCTTAGTTAGAGCTTCTGGATAACTTGCTGCAACTTCTACATCAGCACTTGCTGCTTCACCTACACTTTTATGTTAATAGAGAAGGTTTCTTTCCCTAAACCTCATGAACCAACCTCTGCTATCTTCACACTTTCCTTCTGCAGCTTCCTCACCTCTCTCAGCCTTCATAGAACTGAAGAGTGTTATTTAAGGCCTTTCTCTGGATTAGGCCTTGGCTTAAGGGAATATTGTGGTTGGTTTGATCTTCTATCCTGACCCCTAAAACTTTCTCCCTATCAGCAATAAGACTGTTTTGCTTTCTTATCATTCATGTGCTCACTGGAGTAGCACTTTTAATTCCTTCAAGAACCTTTCCTTTGCATTCCCAACTTGGCTAACTGGTGCAAGAGGCCTCGTTTTTGGCCTATCTCAGCTTTCAACATGCCTTCCTCACTAAGCTTAATCATTTCTAGCTTTTGATTTAAAGTGAGAGGTGTGAGACTCCTTTCACTTGAACACTAAGAGGACACTGTAGGTTTATTAATTGGCCTAATTTTAACATTGTTTTGTCTCAGGGAACAGGGAGGTCTAAGGAGAGGGAAAGAGACAGAACAGCTGGACATTCACAAAATAATTTAGATACACTGTACTTTCCATTTATACGTTTTTTTCTCTTTTAGACAAGATAAACAATGGGAATTTGTATGAAATAGCCTTAAAAATAAGGAAATTCTAAGAGCATCATAATCACCACCATCCATTCCCTTTATATAGGGTGGCACAGAGTTATCACCTAAACTGGAGGTTGTCGAAAGCGAGAGAGGACACTATCAATAATTCTGCTGGGAGAATAGGTGTAAACCAAAACCTTCCTGGGCAAAGCCACAAGACGTTCAGCCCAATTTACAATCATACCATGTGGCTGAAGACTTTCCCTGCACAATCTCTTTGAACCTAGCCATCACCTGATACACACACAACACTGACACCCTCTCTCCTTTCTTTCACTGACTTGGTTTAATTCCTAGATCTGGCTGAATAGCTAGAGATGCATCCTTGGGCTACAATGTCTGGCCAAGAGCTGCTTCCTCCCCATTGCATCAAGGCCATATACTCTAAATGGTTCTCGCTGGGTTCTTTGGTATATTTTGTCTCTGGCTTTCACCAAGGGATGTATCAGAAACCTGTTTGATCCATTTGTTTTCCTCTACGGAAGTTGCTGAGGGCATTCTTCTAACATCATCATTAAGTATCCCTTTTTATTTTTTAAAAACTAAGGGGCAGAAGTTTGATCTTCCTAGAGTGGTGTTTTTTTCTTATGGACAAAGAGACTTTTAGTGACAGTTATGTGCAGTTGTTAGGAACTCAGGCAAATTTTGGTTCTGACACTTATTTATAACACTTAGAGTCTCAGTTTCCTCATCTAAGTATTGGGAAAAATTTAATGGTATATACCTCATGGTGCTAACATGAGAATTAAATATAAATAATGCACTAATGCTTGTTATTATGATGAAACTGATTTCACCAGAAAATGTAGGATGAAATTTACAGTTTTACCTTATTAACTATGAATTTAATAAGCTTTTCTTATTATCTTACCATTTATCCCGTATTCTATTTTACATAACACTTTCATTTCTCTATTTTGCTAAACAGTCTTATGATACCTCTAATCCTTTTAATAATAAAGAATACATTATACAAGCAAAAAAAAATATCTTACACTGTCTTGCTGTCTGCTCTGTAGGGTGTTAGTGCACACCCCTCCCTGTCGTGTTTTTCTGGAAGACAGAACTAAAGCACAGAGGATGGCAGCCAGGTGCACATATAACTGCACCCACAGAGCCCCAGAGCAGAGGGCTGCCTCAGGGAATTTCCCCAGGTCCTCAAAAAAAATCACACAAGTAGTCCAGGCATAAATGTCTTTCCTTAAGTAAGACTACATTACTTTAACTCCTTAGAAGTAAATCTTATTCACTTAAATACAAATTTAAAACAAAAACCTGTGATCAGTTTAAAAAGTTAACACAATATGTTTTTTTCCGTGTTTATAGTATGTATTTAGACTGGAAAAGAACCGGTCTATGTACAAGGCTGAAATAGCTGTCATCAGCAAAAGACTTTCAAAGGGTTTCTTTCCCAGACTTTCTATACTGCTGCCCATCGACAATGACAGGGACCCACACTTTACAGGCCAAACTGTAAATTAAGCCTATGAAGCTGTACAGATTCAACAAGGCACATATCATTCCAGATCAAATAGGGTAGTAAGTGTGAAGAAGAAAATTTCAAAATAAGCTGGCTAAGCTTTGTACTTAAATGGCCAACAGCCATCACGAACATGAAAACTGCCAAAGCTAAGAAATAAATGTTAAGGGATTATCCATAAGACTTTCTGCTATACCCCTACAGCCACCCACTTATAAAATGTCTATGTAGTAGATAATATTTTCCTAAATTATGAAGATACTAATTGGCAAGATATGAAATCTTCAGTTTTAAAACTATGCTTCTCAGTATAAGAAGATTTCTAACTCAGACTCTTAACAGTTCCTTGGGTCTATTTAACAAAATACATCCTGGCTATAAATATAAGTTTGTGTCTATGTCTTTCAGGCCTACAATTTGCCCTCTAAAATAGCAATTCAGATTTCTTCTCACAAATGAGATTCTGCCTGGGCCTTCTTGCAAACAAAAGTTTTTAAAGAAGACTAATAGTCGTACTACAATCTCTTTCCTTTAAAAGAGAGCCAGTCATAATCCTGAAAGACACAGCTGTGAACACCATAATCCTGAATGTTGAAATCCCAAAAATAAAATTCTGGAAAATATAATTATAAAAATTATTTACAAGATATTTATTTACATTTTTAAAAGGGAATTTATTTGAGAAACTCATTAAAAACACAACAGAACACTTCACTTTATTGTGTCACTTGGCACAATAAAATAGGCAGTAACAACACATATTTTTGTAAGCATAAACACCCAAGTATAGTAACGACAGTTCACGGGTATAAGAGTTATGAGCAGACAAACCATATTCATGAAGAAACAGGTAAAGAAGGGAAACATATAAATGCATATCACCATGCTTGTGCATTATGTGCATCCACCTGTATATTAACTGTGATCATGTGAAATACTGTGACAAACAACAGAAGTCTTTTCATGAGATCAGTCAAAAACTGCAATGGGTGACCGACCACCACATATGCAGTCACCGAAAGAGCTGAAATCTCAAAAAATTTTATCTTTTACAAATGCAGATGTACAAAAAGGATATCTCTTCAATTACTGAGGATGTGTCAATGCCTTTATATGCAAGCACAATGCTCACACAAGGTCAACATTGTGACAATGCACTTTCATGGAGTCAAATTTGCAAAAACTAAACAAAATTAGAACTCTCTGAAAGTTTCTATACAATTTATACCTCTGGTATTGGAAATGATGGGAAGATGAAATACACTGCATAGGAAGTTGTAAAAAATAATGCTGACAATTTAAAATGAAAAAAAAAAAAAAACCTAAAAAAAGAAAAGGTAAACAAACAAAAAACGGAATTTGATATATGAAAAAGTATATTACAGGGATAGATTATGGGCAATTGCATGGAGGAATCCATGAGAGTTGGCCAACTTTCACAGTCATTAACGATATTTTGAAGTCCTTCATCACGATTAATAGCTATTTTTTCTTTCTTTTAGGGCATGGCTCTCCTCGGAGAATACATTCACATTCATTTTCTACACGGCACTGCTCTTTTTGAAATTATTCTGTGATTTGACACGCACTGATATGAGCATTCCCTACCAAATTCTTCTATCTTCTGTGCCATGCTTCCATGTTATTTTGGGTATGCAGAAATCCATTGTGCATGCACTCATATACAGACCACAGATTTAGTGTAAACATTACTGGTGATAGAACAGCAACCCCATTGCATAAGTGTCTTCTTATCTTACCATGAACATAATTATCTCCCAACCAGTTAGTAACTTCGTTGGCTTCTTCAGTCAAATGAGATTTTAATTCAATTAAATGTTCCTGGGATGCCATCAGCTAGAAGGAATGCCAATGCAGGCAAATGATGCATCTTTAAATTGAAGTTTTCGTTGTTGCCATATTGCATGGCCACTCTATGCATCTGCATTATCCGCCAAATGCACTGGGCTGAATGGTCAAAACAAACTTTATTGGTAATCCCTTGAAATTCACTTTTAGAAGCCTTGATCACACCTAATTCCAAATCTGTCATTATGGTCTGGGGACTCAATTCAAATCCATTTTCTTCTACAAAGTCCACAAAATCTTCAAATACGCATTTACAAAATGCTTTACTTTTTCCAGTCATTAATATATAAACAAGCAGATAAGTTCTAGAACTTCTGGATCCAATAGGAACATGAATTGTACATCGTTGATAAAAAATAATGGGGACATCAATTAGCCATCAATTAGCTAAAGTGAAGCGTGTGCTGGTTTTTCTATGTTAGATTGGTGGTAAATTTAAGGAGTTTGCCTTCTTCAACAGTCGAATCCCTAATCAAGAATAGCTCACCGTCTAATGTGTTTTGTAACGCTGAAGAAATCAATATCAGCAAGTATCTTTGATTCTAAAGGTCGCTGAGGTTCTTGAGTTCTTTTTATTCTCTGACAGAGGGTGTTTTCTGAAGGCAAGCATTATATGTGAAGGGGCAGAAGTACAAAACTGAATAATTTGTCAGGGAAGATTTCTTGTATTTTTGCCTGCATTTTGACTTCTTATATGATCTTCGGAATACTTGCTGCACTTGCAATTGGAGAACAGTTATGATTTATAAATTTTCTAAGTATATGCTGCCCATTCGAAAGTCTGGTTGTTGCTTGCCTATCACAATTAAGCAATTTTCTGCTTTTGAAGCACCAATAATAATTAGCTTTTAAACTTTTATCTTTCACCGTTAAATAGCCTTATACACTTAACTTACCACAGCCTTTTTGTGAGGGAACAATTTGACAGATCTCTTCCATTGTGTTGTAAGAAATACAGTAAAAGGGAATGAAATTTGGCATCCCCAATACGAAAATCTGTTATTAGGCAGGGTTCTACAGAGAGCCAGAGCCAACAGGATACGTATACAGATACATGGGAGGCGATTTATTAGGGAAATTGGCTCAGACAATTATGGTGGCTGAGAAGTCCCACAACAGACCATCGGTAAGCTGGAGACCCTGGGATGTGGGTAGAGGGGCTCACTGAAAGCCTCAGGACCAGGGGTCTACTGGTTTAAATCTTGGACTCCAAACAAAGGCCAGCAAGCCTGCAGTTCTGATGACCAGAGCAGCAGAAGAAAAGTCTGTCCCAGCACTCAGAGAGAGACCAACTTCCCTTCTGCATTTGTCTTCTCTGGGCCCCCAACCAATTGGAAAGTGACCACCAACGAGGGCAGATCCTCCCCATCGAATTCGCACAGACTCACACATTAATCTCCTCTGGAAACACCCTCACAGACACATCCAAAATATTAACAATATTTTACCCGGCTGGGCACGGTGGCTCACGCCTATAATCCTAGCACTCTGGGAGGCCGAGGAGGGAGGATTGCTTGAGCTCAGGAGTTTGAGACCAGCCTGAGCAAGAGTGAGACCCTGTCTCTACTATAAATAAAAAGAAATTAGCCAAACAACTAAAAATAGAAAAAATTAGCTGGGCATGGTGGCGCATGCCTGTAGTCCCAGCTACCCCGGGAGGCTGAGGCAGGAGGATCGCTTGAGCCCAGGAGTTTGAGGTTACTGTGAGCTAGGCTGACGCCATGGCACTGTAGCCTAGACAAGAGAGTGAGACTCTGTCTCAAAAAAAAAAAAAAATAATAATAATAATACTTTACCAGGTTTCTAGGATTTCTCAATCCCACCAAATTGATACTTAAAATTAAGTCCACAAGTCAACCCCTTGTCAACTTGGCACTCATATTCATCTCCTTAAACCATAATTAATTTCTAAATAAAGACAATAATAAAGTAATAGCTCTGCCTAACATGGTACAACTGCACTGTGATTATGATTTTTGGGATTTTAGACTTCAGGGATTTAGACTTCAGGGATTTTGGCCTTTTGGGATCTCAACATTCAGGACTATGGAGTTCGGGACTATGTCTTTCAGGATTATGACCCAAACCCCCTTTTTAAAAGGAGGGCACTGCTAATTACAACCATTAAGGCCACGATGCTCCCTCCTGGATGTACTGATAGACTCTGCTTTAACCACACTGGACAAAGTAAGGTGGGCTACTAGTAAAATGATGGGCCTTTATCTGATTACCACCATATGCCTCATGACTACTTGCTGCGCCTGTTCCCACATTTCCCCTGCTGCTAAAAGAGGGTACGATTTCACTGGGAAAAAACAACTGGACAGAAATTCCAAATCATTAAGAACTTACCTGTGATTTGACCAGTGGCAAGAGCAGCTTTTAGCTTTTGAGATGGTTTACAGAGTTTGCATTCTCCCCTCTAAAACAACTTTACTCAAATAAAAGCACTTCTGACAGTTTCTAAATCTAAAACATAACACATAATTTTGCATATACTTCACAAAATGCAATAAAACATCAGTAAGTATGAGGTTTTTGTTCTTATATATTTTCATTTGGTTCTATTGCTCTTTTTAATATAATGGTATTTTAAATTCATTATGAATGGAATGGCTAAAAGCAGCTAATATTAAAAATCATTTTTACATAGACTTATCTGACTATATCTACATTTGTTTCCTTTATTGTTTTACTTAGTATGTGATCCAACCAGTCTTAGCCCCCAAAATTTTATGCTCCACGACGGCACTGCCTGGAAACACGAAGAGAGGATGCACTGACTGAGAACAGACAGCATAACCGTTCGGCCCTTTTTATTCTTCTAGGCATGGTATATATCAGAAACAAGAAAATATTTTAAAATGCCAGTTTAGAGGTCTCCAGGACGTAAAATGTTTAATTATTAATCATTAGTGATATTAAAATATTTATATGCCTTTTAGTACTACTTAACTGAATTTGGTGGCAAGGAGAGTAATGGAGGCCGTACTTCACCTGGCCTGAAACAGCATTATCAGTTCATCTGAAAAAATAAGGTCTCAGACATACCCTTCGTCTGAGACCCTATACGGATTTGTTTGAAAATCATTTGTGTTAATGGAATGTTTTTATCTTCAGCTACCACAAGTGAAACAAAGTCTACATCTCAAATTTGAATTTAATTAAAAAATCACATAAGTTACTTCCACAAAAAACCTGAGCAAATCTTAATCCATCTTAAGTACTTTGTAATACATTTTGCTCAGAGGTACAAAGTATTGTGTAACCCATACCAACCTGTCCCTTTGTGGGTGTGTCATTTTCACTTCACAGTTCAAGGCAAAAGGCTGGGAAATGATTTAAGATGAACAAGCAAACGTATGTTCTATAATAGGGAAGAGAATTAGACTCATGATTTTACCTGATCTGTCCACGAACCAGAGGTCTGTTTTTTGTCCTATTCATGTTTGAGTCAAATGGCACCTCAAAAAACTGTAAAGAGAATGAAAAAAGACAGAAAATATTTAATACAATATGAACTGATTCTCTTCTGCTTTAGCATTGAAAGTTTTTCACAGTAATTTGATATCTTTATTAAAAGGATTTGTTCTGTAAAATTTGGAATCAGTCAAAAGGTCACACTCAAGGATCCAGAAGGGCACACGTGGCCCCCAGGCCACAGGTCCCCCACCCCTCACCCAACAATGAAGTATAGTTTTAGTTGTTTTACCTGTTAAAAGACAAGGTCCAGGGTATTATCAAAACTCATTTTCCAAAGCCTTGAATAACTTAAATTCTTAAATTTCTTATCAATGTCTCTTACTTGTCACCTTTTTTGGTATAAAAGAGTGCTCAAAAAATGGAGGATGTTGATACTTTAAGTCAGGAGTCTGCCAACCTCCTCATTTGCTGGCAAATTAATAAACTTCTCTTTCCTTTTCCTCAAAAAAAAAAGGTGTGCTGATTGGGTTATTATTTGAGAATATCTTTGACTAAATGAGCTTGAAGTAAATCAGGAGATGAAACAATAATTCAGTGGAAATTCTAAGTTAGCATTTCCCCAACTATGTTTCCTAATAGTGCCTGGAGTTGCTTTTAGAAAGAATGACTCGATGATCAAATCATATTAGAAAATAAAGGGTCTGAGAACTCCCGAAGCGAAGGAATATAATTAATTTTGCTTAGTCAGTGTTTCCCAAACTTACGAAACCATGAAACTGATTTTCAAGAAAAATATGATTAACAGATTTCAGAAATGTCTGATCTGAGTATACTCAAGTGATAGGGATCATTTCTTACTCTTGTTTGTATGATTAGCTCTTTGTACAGTGTGTCATGCTCAGTAGGTATTCTATAAATGTTAGAAAAAATAAATACTAATGCTAAAAAAGACAAATAAGTTACACTTTATTTTACTGTACTTTTTCAAATCATCTAGTATGATCTACTAAGTAAATGTTAAAAATGAAAGAAAATTTTATCCTGAACTATTTAAGAAATTTAGAATTTATCCTTGTAGGTTAAGACACGTGAAAAGTTGTATTCCCCTTAATTTTCTAAAAAAACCCCCAAAACATACAAACAAAAACATATTTCCTTTCCTCTTACCCTATGCTACAAGACTGTCTTTACTTTTAATTTTTTTCTTTTTTTTAACAATGTCTTACTATTCCTAAACACAATGACATCTTCCCATAGTTTTGCTTTTTTGTTTCTCTCATTTCTTTCAGGTGACTGTAGCCACTTCACTCACAATATTCCGTGTAGTGATCCAAAGCGAGAATTCCCTGTCACTTATACTAAGTATCTCATAGCCCTGGTCCCTCACACCTGGCTCTAATGACTGCCAGTTACAGCTCATTTTGCCAATGGTCAGGTATCTTTGATCCTCAGAGCTTTAAAATAAAACCACACACCATTTAATGATAACCACCATTATCCCCAAAACATTAAGAGAGCATACATTATGTATAAGAATAATAGTCATTCTTCTCCTGGTGGCTAACCCACAATGCATCTTGCATGCACTGTAAAAGGAGGTGCATGCCCAGGCTCAGTTTTCAGAGCTTCCTGGGTACTACTGCAGGCCAATGATTTGGCTGTAGTCAGAGTAAGAAACCCAACGTCAGGATACCTACATTGCCTCACTTGTTCTACCAGAGGCCATGGCTGCATGAGAAGACCCCGGATTAGGAGATGGCAGTGCTCATTCTGCAGGTGGCTTTTCTGAATTGGTTTCTATTGCAAGCAGCTGTGGCAGCTGCTGTTTTTATCAATTGCAGAGTATACCATTTGATGAATATACCATAAAACCAATCTCATACAGATGAACATATAGGTTGTTTTTCATTATTCCATATTACAAACATCCCTAAACATGAATCTGCGTATGTATGCAATTATTCCTGTAGGATAAATCCCTAGAATATTCCCCTGCTTTTAAAATTACAGTCCTCCCTTGACTTGGATATGCAACCTAATAGGGGTTCTAATTCTACATTCTCCCAATATTCCTGTTTAGGGTCACTATTCAGTCAATACAATTTCCTTAGCACCTTCTATGGGCCATACAAGGGGATATAAAAGTCAATTAGATTTAGCACCTGCTTTCAAGAAATTCATGTACTAGGTAGGCGTTCGCAAACTATAGCTCATGGCCAAATCCAGCCTGTACCTGTTTTTGTAAGGCCCACAAGCCAATAATGTTTTCCACTTTTTTTTAATGACTGGAAAAATAAATTAAAAGAAGAATATTTGTGGCATGTGAAAATTATATGAGAGTCAAATTTCGGTGTCCATACACAAAGTTTTATTGGAATTCAGCTACACTCATTTGTCTAAGTATTGCCATGGTTGCTTTTGCGTAACAGCAGAACTGGGTAGCTGCAACAGAGACCGCCTGACCCACAAAGTCTAAAATATTTACTGTCTGGCTCTTTACAGAAAAAGTTTGCCAATGCCTAATCCACTAGAAAGACTGAGATACAAGAACCTGGTTAATTATAATAACAAGTATAGTACAAAGAGAGGGAGATGTGCAGAGGATTACAGGAGCCCAGAGAATGGGCTCTGAACCCAGCTGGGGAGGAAGGAAAGGGCAGGAAAAATTTCCTTTGAATACTCTTAAACTGAGGCTTAAAGACTCAGCAGGGTTAGATGGTTAAGGGGATAGGGTAGGATGGAAAAGCACCCAGACACAAGAGAAAGCACAAAGTAGGCACAGGAGGAGAAATTTGATGATGTGCTTGAGTAACTAGAAGTTTGGCACAGGAAGAGGTTAAGAGCGGAGGCTTCATGGCTCGAGAGATCAGGGTTAAATTTCAGCTTTACCGTTTACTAGTGGCTGTTTAACTTGTGTAAACCTAGTTTCCTCATCTGTAAAATGAAAACAACAATATAACTGGCAAGGGTGATGTAAGCATTAAGATAATGTATACAGAGCTTGGCATACAGAAGGTGTCGTAATGATTAATTTAATTGCTATTACTATTGCTATATAGCTGACGATGACACTCCGAGGCAGGCAAGGAACCAGATCACGGAGAGCCTCGCGTGCCGTGCTAATGAGCCATGACTCCATCATGCAGGGGATGTGTTTTGGGTTGATCCCTATGACTGCCACTTGAAAGCAAAGACTGTAATGGCCCAGGCGAGAGATGATGAGGGCCTGAACAAGGGCTGTGACAGTGGAGATGGAGAGGGACTAACATCTTCCTTTGCCTCTAACACAACGGGCCTTGCCCAAAGTAACTCTCTGTATTCAGTCTCCTGTCTTTAAATAAAACCACTGTGTGCAACCCTGACTTTCTCTTGGGCTTCACTTTTGTCATGTCACTTGATTACTTCTTCTTTCCATTTGTATGGTTTAACATAATCACAAACTCACTGTGTCTCAAAATGAACACCACGTTTCCATGAAAATCAGTTACCTCTCCGGAGTTCTTGATTTTTTTGTTAAACATACAAATTCTCTATAACCCATGTCAAAATCTTTAGGACTGGCTGTGATTTCTCCCATTCATTAGCCAACTATATTCGATTTATCACCAACTCCTAATAATTTGAGCTTTATAATATCTCTCACATCTGCGCTTCCTGGTTCACTCTGTTACCACTACTATGGAATCACAATCAGACTACTTTAAACAGCTTGCTCAAATTTTTTTCTTTTTTTTAATGTCTTTTATTTTTATTTATTTTATTTGGAACAGGGTCTCACTGTTGCCCAGGCTGGAGTGTAGTGGCACAATCATATTAATAGTTCACTGCAGCCTCCAATTCTAGGGATCAAATGATCCTCCCATCTTAGCCTCCCAAGTAGCTAGGACTACAAGCATGTGCTACCATGCCTGACTAATTTTTTAATTTTTTTTGTAGAAACAGGGTCTTGCTTTATTGTCCAGGCTGGTCTTGAACACCTAGCCTCAGGTGATCCTCCCACCTTGGCCCCTCAAAGTGCCGGGATTCAAAAATATTTAATGGACTCCTTGCTGCTCACTTCTTCCCAATGGACTCTGAAAGCTCAAATTCTTTAAAAGTTATATTGTTAGAAGGCCATCCCTAATCTAGCCCCACCTATTTCTAACCTTCTCACTTATTTTATTTCTATCCCCTGGTCACACTCCTCACCATCTTATAAACAGCAAACTGCCTGTGGGAATTGGCGACTTAGCCAACTCTGAGGTTAGAGAAAATATCTAGTGTCTGGAGCCTTAGTTCCCTCCGCTGTAAACGAGAATAATTTCTCTAACTATCAAAGTTGCTCTGAGGGTTTAAAAGGACAGTGTAAAACTTCTGTTCATATCTTTTGCCCACTTTTAAGGGGGTTGTTTGTTGTGACATGAACAGAAGTTCTTCAAAGGAAGACAAACAAATGAAAAAATGCTCAACATCACTAATCATCAGGGAAATGCAAATCAAAACCAGTGAGATACCACTTTACCTCTGTAAGAATGGCCATTATTAAAAAGTCAAAAAACAATAGATGCTGGCATGGATGCAGAGAGAAAGGAATTAGTACAACCTCTATGGAAAACAGTATGGAGATTTCTCAAAGAAATAAATGTAGACTTATCATTCGACCCAGCAATTCCACTACTGGGTATCTACCCAAAGGAAAAGAAGTCATTTTATCAAAAAGATACTTGCACTCAAAGGTTTTAACAGCACAATTCACAATTATAAAGATGTAGAATCAACCTAAGTGCCCATCAATCCAACACCATGGAGTACTTACTACTCAGCCATAAAAAGGAATGAAATAATGTCTTTTGCAGCAACTTGGATGGAACTGGAGACCATTATCTAAGTGAAGTATTTCAGGAATGGAAAAACAAACACCACATGTACACACTAACTGGAAGCTAAATGATGGGCGCACACACACACAAAGATACGTGAGGGACACTGGAAACCAAGAAAGAGGTAGGGAAGGGGGGCGGGGGGAGGAGGAGGAGGAGAGTGATGGGTAGAAACTTACCAGTCAGGTACAACGAGCACTATTCTGGTGACAGCCATACTGAAAGGCCCAACTTAATCATTTTTCAAGTATCTATGTAACAAAAACATTTGTACCCCCTTAATATTTTAAAATAAAAAAATTCTAAAAAGACAGTGTGAATGATGCATTGTAGCACATCAGGTAAAGAGATTCTGCTCATTTTTCACCTATGTTTGCGCCCATCGATTAGAAATGACATTCCCTGCATCTTCACTTAACAAATTCCACCCATCCTTTAAGATTAAATTGAAATTCAACCACCCAAACTGAAGCCTAAACCTCTGACTTAATGTGATCCCTCTCTCCTTTCAATCCCCATGGCTCTTGTCTGAATTACTTTGAGGCGTATGGTTTCACCTTATGTGAATTCAAAATAATACAAATAAAAAAAATCAAGAATTATGTAATTTAAAAGGTATCAGATTAAGTGAATAAATCTGTTTATGATTTCACAACATTAGCAGTGTCACTCTAGTTGTTACACAAAATATAGATTATCCATTGTTAGGCTCAACATTTTTCTTAATACAACTTTAAAAGTACACAGCTTGGTACATTCTGACATGTATATACTCATGAAACTCCCACTACAATCAAGATATCGAACATATCCATCACCCCCAAAAGTTTTGTCATGCCTCACTGTGGTCTCTTCTTCCACCCCACCCACCCACTTCTTGTCTCAGGTAGCCACTGAACTGCTATGGATGTGTCCCTATGGATTATTTGCATTTTCTAGAGTTTTGTGTAAAATGGAACCCTATAGTACATATTCTTTTTGTTTGGATTTTTTTTTCCACTCAGCATAACTTTGATGTTCACCATCTTTCTAAGTATATCAACAGTTCATTCCTTTTTATTGCTGAGTAATATTTTATTATATGGTAGTATCACAATTTATATATCCATTCACTTGCTGACGGATATTTGGTTTCTGGATGGATATTTGGTTAATGGATATTTGAATATTTGGAATAGATTTTGACTATTACAAAAAAGCTGTT
The DNA here is from genome assembly GCA_004363605.1 of Indri indri. NCBI lineage: Eukaryota > Metazoa > Chordata > Mammalia > Primates > Indriidae > Indri > Indri indri. The sequence goes on along the minus strand of RJWJ010013688.1, from coordinate 12,923 downwards.
ATGAACATCTGTGTACAAGTCTTTGTGTGGGCATATGCTTTCCATTCTCAAAGTGAAACACACATCACAAATCATATAGTAGATGTGTTTAAACTACTTAAGAAACTGTCAAACTATTCCACAAAGTAGTTATGCCATTTTATATGCCCAACAGCAGTGTATGAAAGTTCTAGTTCCAGATCCTTCGAGAGCTAACTTTTGGGCCATGTTATCTGGCAAGGAACTACAACCATTCGAGGTGCCTATCAGAAGATGGCTATCAGAAGACAGTAGTTATAAATACCAGCTATGACCCTGCGACCAATTGCAGAAACAAAGAATATAATTGTTATGAGTATTTTTTCCTATTTTGGTATAAATGTATTTGTACATATAAACCAAATTTTTCATTCCTCTCTCCCATCCTCCTAGCATTTAAGATAAGATTATGTTAATAGTATTTAGCCTCATATCTCAATATTTCAGTTACACAATATCAAGGAGCTTGAAGAGAAATGAATGGCACCCAAAGACGAATAAAGTGACCTGCATTCTCTTCTGGGAAGTAGATTAGTGATTTTTGGTTGTAAGAGGGATAGTTTCATTGTGTTCATCATAAACATGATTTTGCTATCACCTCACCTGGAAGGTAAGTATGGTTGAGTGACAAGCTGACAAGGGTGAACTGTGATGGCTCTGTGCTGTGTCAACTTAGCTAACTTGGAACTATGCCCAGAATTCCCTTTCTGCATACGTAGTTCTAGGTTAGGGATAGTCACAAGACCAGCTTGCATGAGATTTGGAAGGGTGAAATGCAGCAACAGCCATATTTATGATTAAAAAGTCGGTGTAAGATTAGGTACTATTGCAGCACACACACTTGTGGGACTGTTGGCTTACACTGTTGGCCTAGAGCAGGGCTGAGCCTGCAGCTTCTCCAGCTCCTACCAGATCTCCTTGGGCTGCAGCCCATCGCCAACTCTTCCAGCTTCTCATCGTCTTGGGCCAAGTTTGCGTGCTGCTCTTTGCCATCATCAAAGTCCAAGGCTTAGAAGTGGCAACAGTCAGCCGCATGGTCCAGTTTGTTCTCAGGAGTTTCAGTCCATCCTCACAAACTCCGGGTTGTCTTGGTCTCCTCTACTTTCCTGACAGATGGCTCTGCTTGCGTCAGGCCCAGCGCCAGATACAGGGGCAATGGCCTTACAGACTGCTCGACCCCCAGGATTGCATACGGTCTAATCCCTATCACACGGCTCTTACATCATTTAGAGTGGTTCTGACATTTTGATCGAACCCTGACTGCTTTCTTCCAACAGGGCCACTATTTAAAAGTATATGATTCTTCAATATATTCATCTTATCTAACCATCTAAATTGCAGGCTTCTTGAGATATGTTAATTTACAATTCTCAGTGTTAAAGAGAAACAGTATAGTATTAACACTATGCAAATAGGCACTCAATAAGTAATTTATTTAAAGAATCATAACTGAAAATAAATATGCATATCTGCAGACTGCATTACATTCATTTAAAACTGATATATAATTTATAAGTATTAAAAAATTCTTTGCCAGTTAGTGTCTATATTCTTCACTGAATTGAAGTCACATGCAATTAAAAGGTTCTGTCTGAAATGCTCCCATTCCCTCCTTTCCTCAATATTCAAACACATTCTGTAAGTACTTGAAATAATCTTTCCTCATGACCTGAAACATGCGCTATTAATTTAATTTCATGGGACAAATGAGGCAGTTCTCAAGTCTCTGTGTATGTGTGTATATTTAGTCCAGGAATTCTAATGTATCATTTTCACCTGGATAAAAAAGATATTCTCTTTTCTGTGTTTCTGGCAAGTACATATCATACAAAGATGGGAACTGAGGTCTAGAATGTAGCAATTGAACTCCAGGGTGCCATAACTTGGCAGCAGCATTTGACTCCCATGAATGCTTAAATTTATCAGGACAAGCAACATCTGGTCAGAAATACCACTCTAACCAAGACTTACAGTTCATTTCAGTAAGGGCTTGATAATTCTTCCGAGCACCAAGGGATCAGAGTTCATTATGCTACTTGATTGTGTTTTTCATGCATTTTCTATAATGCCTTTCAGTAAGGTTATTGCTTTAGTTGAGATATTTAAACCACATTTCCAAAACATAAAGCACAGTATATTTAGATGAGAAATTTAAACACTTCGACAGTTATTTGAGAACCAATATATAGATGCCTTTAGTTTATTCACTTTTTCCTGTGCTTTATAATAGTTTTTTTTCATTATGTTATCATTTTGGTTGCCTTCAACTACTTAAGAAGGAGTGACGTAAAACTCTTGCAACTTGCATTGAAAATGAAAGACAAATGCTGTAATACCAACCCTAAGAATACACTGTTTTGCCCTCTTTTTCATATACCCTCACTACTTCAAAGAACGTCGAAAGTAATATGCTGTGGTGAACAGAATTTGGATAGCTGTCCATGTCAAACTAGCTCTCTCAGGCGCCAGTCTTGTGCTGTACGTGCCTTCTCCTAGTAGAAGGCTCTGTTCATGGTCTCAAACAGCCATAACCCACCACCTTACCCCACTCCTGGACACAGCGATTGGTTCACTGACTAGGTGTCTGATTCTAACTGGGCCAACTGAGTCTTTCCCTGGGATTGTACAAAACCAAAGCCCAGGAAAATGGCCATGGGATGGGATACAGCGAAGCAGAGGAAAGACCAACATTGATTCCATGGGTCAGGTTACCTCCAAGGCCCCCACCTCTGCCCCTTCTGGTTTAAGTCAAACCTACATGGGTCTATACCTCTTACCTCTGACGTCCTAATACATGGAGATTATAAAAATCTCATACATTAGAACAATGCGTTGCACAGAAATGAATAATACCTTGCTTTTTTCCTTCAGCAAACAACTTATTTTCTGTCTAGGTTAAATTTTGAAAGGAGATTTTTCTTGGTCTCTTTTTCTTTAAAAATCCACCAACCTTTTGAAACTCTTTTCATTTTAAACTTTTCCTTTTTTATTCAGGTTCACTAGCTCACCATCTTCCTTCCCAGTCAGTCATCTCCTCCGTCACATTTCTTGCCCTCCAGCAATTCTGGGATCTGTTAGATGCAGTGGTCCCCAACCTTTTTGGCACCAGGGACTGATTTCATGAAAGACAATTCTTCCACGGACAGGGGCGTGGGAGGGCTCCACTCAGGCAGTGATGCAAGCTATGGAGACTGGCTATAAATACAGATGAAGCTTCCTTTGCTCACCCACCAATGACCTCCTGCTGTGAGGCCCTGCTGCTGTGAGGCCCAGGTTCCTAAGTTTCATGGAAAACAAGTTTTCCACGGATGGGGGTGGGGGTGGGGGCACACGGAGCTCAGAGGGTGATGCGCCACCACACAGTTCCTAACAGGCCGCCTATCGGTACCTGGCCGTGGCCTGGGGAGCTTGGGGACCATAGTGTTACAGTACTCAGGCTCCTGGGGTTGTGAGTAACAGAAATACAACTCAAACCAGCTCAAAGGAAGATGGGGCTTTGTTATTGCTTACAGCAGGGGTGCACCTGCTTTTAGGAATGACTGGATTCAGACTTTCAAATGATGCCATCATAATTTTGGCTCTTTCCACTTCTCAAATCTGCTTAGTTTATTCCTGCATGCAGGTTTTTTTCCACGAAGCAGGCACAACGGCACTGGCTGTCCCTGCATTCCACACTCCTGGCAACCCTGGCAGAAAGCTTATATCCTTATAACTCCGGGAGAAAATTCCAGAACCACCATAGCCAAGGAATGAGGTGACTATCCTATGAGAATGGGGACGGTGTTGGTGGAGAGACACAATGACACAGTAAACCCACTCAAACCACACACATTATTTTCTCTATAGGAAAGGAAAATTCTATAGTGGGAAGACGTTAGGTAGACAAATGCAGTGAAATTATTTATAACACAATGTGAAGCTAACAAACTCAAATCATTTCATTTCATTCACATCATACCTACAAAATAACTTGCCTACAGTAGAAAGGGTATTCCTAGTTTAAGTATCTGAAGGGTATTAATTGATAGAAACATAAGTGTTTATATTATATTAATCTTTTTCTCATGATCAGTTTGGGAATTAATTTAACAGTTTTGTTCAATAGAGTAATAAATAAATCATTTTTCTCCTCAAAGTCACGTGATGAAGATATAGGGTACTATTACACCAATGGATAAATATCTATTAGATACCTATTATGAGATTCATACTTTCTTATTACATCACATTTTTATATTACAGATAATTATTAATAATCTAAATAGTTGATGCTCTGATACAAAATACACTTAGTAATCCTTCTAACATATAATATCTATTTGTGATACTACTGAACTTTGTGAGTTAAAATAACATAGATACCAAAAGTAGATAGAAATATAACCTGGCCCAAGTGATGAACTTCCTATTCCTACTTTGATTAATTACATTCTATTCAAATGGCAGATATATTCTAGAGCTGTTTGGAAGTCAGACCCAGAAAATTCTGAACTGGATAACAAGGTGCAACTTTTTCTTCCCTCATACTAAATAATGAGAATGACATTCTTCTAAAGACTCAAAAGAAAAACAAACGTGAACTTTGTCAGAGTTTGTTTTTTCATCCATCTTCTCGAAGCTGTCAACAAGTGTTTGTCATTCCAATATGGCTCACAGCTTCCAAGGTCCAAGATAATGTCTCAATCAATCTCAGACCAAGTTAAAAGAGAAGTTAGAAAAAATAAAGCACAGGGAAAGGCACCTTATCCGGCAGGAGTCCACATATCATTACTTTCAGCTCACAAATCAGTTAAGATACCCAGTCAACCATTACTCTCTCGTTGTTACCAATGTTCTATTGCCTTGCCTAGAATAAACAAATTAAGTAAGGCTCATTCCCATTGATTTCCCCCACTATGAGGCATTTGAAATAACGAATGTGTGTGCTCTGGCATTCATCAGAAGTGGCTTTTCACCCAACGTGATGACTGGGGCAACGTCTTCTCTAAACAGGTTACTCAAGCCGTCTCTCATTAGGCTAGGTTTTAAAACTTCATCCTTAAAGGAAAAAAATAAAAAGGTCCAAAAGGTCGCCCAGCACTTATTAGAGGCAAAGTACCACATCCTATAAGTAAAAACACTCAGAAAGTCAAGCTGGTTTTGACTAGCTTCAAGAATCACTGCTGTGGCGTTGACCCCTGTCTCCTGACGGAGAGATCTCAATTTGTAAACACTGCTTTCTGAAGATGGTGGAAGGAAAAGACATCAAAATATTTACAATACTTGTCTCTGGATAGTGAATGTGGGCTGACTTGTTATTCTTTACCTTTTTGTATTTTTCAATTGTCTATAAAGACTATGTATTTTCTACTTAGGAAAAAAAGGCGTTAAAAATAATTCTACCAAAATGATATAAAATCTGGACACACCCTCTGTAGGTTAACTAATAAAGAATTACTAAACTTATCTAGTATAAAACCAACATTAATGGAGCCTTGGTCAATCAGAACCATTTCTTTCCTCTAGAAAGAGTCACAGGAAGACAAAATGTAGATCCTAAAAATTTCTCAAATACACCCATTTTCTCCCATCCTCAGTGCTACTTCTTAATTCAGGCTCTTTTATTTTGCCTAGATTACAATAGCCTCCCAACTACTTCCCCTACCTCCAGTATTGATCCTCCCTACCAATTGTTCACACAAAAGTCAAAGTGATCTTTTCAGATGCAAACCTGATCATGTTACTTTCCAGTATAAAACTCTTCCATGGCTGCTCACCGTTCAAGGAATAAAATTCAATGCTTGAACATGGCTTGCAAAGCTCTTCGTGAAAGCTCTCGCCTCTTTTCACCTCTCCAGGCTTTTCTCTTTTCTTGCTCTCTACCTCTCTCACGCTATAGCTGAAGCGTTCTGAACTAACTACCTTTCAGCTCCTCAAGGACAACTTGCTCTCAGTTCTCTACATACTCAACCCACTGTCTGCAAAAAGCCATCGCAGCATTTAAGCTACATATGTAACATTCTACTCTTCTCTGTGCATGTGCCTGAGCCGTGGAGCTATGCTGGAAAATGCCACCCTACAGGACAAGAGGACTCACTGTAAGTGCCTAAGCTCCAACTTCGAATGGGCTCTCACCACTCCCTGGCAGTCTTACTATACATCTCCAGCCAACTCAATCTGTTCCTCTCAAAAAGGAGGATTTCAGATCTGGTCCACTCTCAAGCACCTGATGTTTCTCTACCTTCAATACATGGCACAGCCTTCTACTTTACTGACTACTTCAATAGGACAGTCCCTCCTTTTCCTACTCTCACCTACCAACATACGCAACCTCTTCTTTCTTAACCCTACTAACCTAGGGTTAGTCCCCCACCTGGGCTGGCAACCCTGTCCCCTCCTATCCTCCTAGGAATCTTATTCCAACAATTATCCTTTTCTGTATAGCATATTTAGCCTGGGTCTTTTAGCTGGATTATTCCCATCTACACCTAAAAGTGCTCAGTTTTTCCCTAGCCAACCCTGCCCCAAACCCCACCTATCTCCTAACATCATTACTTGACTTTAGCACAAAGTGAGCATTTGGGAAAGAGAGAAAAACGTTTCTTCCCCTAACGTGCATGAGGTCTGGGGCTCACATCTTGGCCAGCGTGTTTGTAACAAGGGGTATCTAGGGTGGGGCTAGGAGCCCTCTAAAATCTCCAAATAAGCTCAAAGGAATTTCTGCTCTAACAGCTGCCAAGGGCTATAATTCTATCTTTGTGAAAACTATTTTTAAAATAGTTAATTATGAAGACCAGTTTTGAAGAACAAGTAAATGCATTAAAGCCCACTGAAGGCTACTAACAAGAACAGACTATTTAGATTGCAAAATTAAAAGAAAAAAACTAAATCCCTTTCAAAGCAGGGCTTAAAAGGTTAGAAAATTTTTTTCTTCAACTAGTGCTACTTCATAATTTAATATGGACACAAGAATATCATAGTTAATATATCCTTGCAGATCCCTCCGCAACTAAAACACAAAATAGGCGTGCTTGCTGACAACAGCAACAATGACGAAATAACATGACAGCAGTCTGGCCTCAGAATCAGCTCCCTAAAACGCCATAGAATTTAAACGCCATCATTACAAAAGAACACGAACATTTTTAAAAGGCAAAAAGTAAGTAAAGTCTTCTTTATCTAGGATTCCACAGCAGAAGAATGATACGATACTCAAAAAGAAAAGACTATACCACACACTGATCAATAAAACTGGCAAATCCACAGAGTTCAAATACTGCTAATAATATACATCTGGTCACAATGCGGTGGGGGTGGATGGCTAGAGAAATCATTAAGCAACCTGAGAACTCCCAAACAAAGAAACTGTAAAATTCCGAACTATAAAGCAAAGGAAACACACTTAATCTCTCAGGAGTTGCAGTATGTATTTCAGCTGGGTTATCCCTTCTCTCAGGAGGACACAGCAATACAGCAAAACCAGAGTGACACAGTATCCCCACATATGCATGTGGGCACAAAGCCAGCCTGCTTCAGCACTCCCGGCACCTGTTGGGTTAATCTCGCAGAAGCATTACTCTACAGGACAGAGAGAAAGGGAAGGTGAAAACAAACAGGCGGTGGCAGGGGAGTGGGGAAAACGTATGCCTCATTCATTTAGCCCATTGGAGAATATAACGTACACCTTAAACAATAGCTGCATATGTTCACGTAAATGTTCAATAGCATGTTGAAGGATTTACACTTTTCTTCTAAGATTACAGTTTTATTTTCGAACTTCGGATCCTATACAACTAAATAGGGAAAAGATTTGGTTTCTTAGGAGATACCAACGTTCTACTATACTGCCCAAGCGAAGTGACTGGGAAGTTCTCTTACCGACCCTGTTCCTCCCATCTCTGAGATGTGCGTGGGGCGCAAGCATTTACAGTGCATTGCAACTTCAGTAAAATTTCTCTACTGCATATTTTCTCCACAATTCTAAAATATTTTCTTACCGATTCCTCAAAAATATTTCAAAATCACTTTTTAAAAATCTTGTTTAAACAGTATATATTTTCAAGCAAGTATATTATAAAATGTGCTTCTTTATGAATTTAAGTGGGAAAAAATGGAATGTTGAATGAAAACATTGGCTATTCTATTAAAATAATAATAATTATAAAAAAATACTACTTGCATTAAAGAATAAAAAATGTACATGAAGTATCCTGGGGCATTTTCAAAGAGCTCTTAAGAAGGCAACACAGGCGATATACAGTAGTTGTTAACTGGAATACTCCTGGTGGCTTTTTACCACTGTTTCTGTTCCCATATTCTCACTGCTTTTCTTTCAATCTGATTACTGGCAATGCCCTCAGTCTGTCTGAGATGTTCAGAATACATATCTAAGTGAAGAGCTGGACCATCCACACGACAGACGGGGGCCTTTAATAACGTTCCTTTGCTGAAAAATGTGAAAAGGCTGAAAACTCTTATAGCAGGGCAAGACATCTGTCATGCACAGTGGATAGGATATTGGGTAATTTCCCAGAAGCTTCAAAAATTTAAGCACATAGCTTCTTTCCTGAGAAGCCAAACAAAAGCCTGTAATGTGTTATAAGCATAGCCACTGTGTTCTGAGAGAGCAGTATGTGCATCTAGCACCTTACAGAAAGATCCAAAAATAACAAAGTGCTCAAGCTATGGAAGAAAGGAAGAAATGCTTTTGATACACATGCAAAATATCTTCAGTCTTCTTGTTACCAGCAAACAGGGGAGAAATGTTTCTTTTCTAAGATATGTGGATAAACATTCTAAATTATTAGGAGTTTCTAGAAAGAAAACTCAAAGATTCATTTTCAGTTTTTCAATGGTACTTTGAAAGAAGAAAAGTTTTAATTTAACTAACTAAAAATAGCATAAAGGGAATTTATTTCTAACTCTTATGCCAAATACCAATTTAACCCCAGAAAGCAGGCAAACATTTTTAAATGCCCATAAATTACAGTAACTGATGTGTGACTATGATTTTATTAGCATAATTATGTAGCTTAGACAAATGGCATTTGGTCATCAAATCCCCATATTAAGAGAATTACAACAGATTATACATACATGTTGCCTGTGTCACATTTTTCTGTCTCAGACATAATTCTTAGAATATAGGGAATATGTATGATTTTCCATGTTTGCACAACTATCTCTGTAAAATATCAATCTAATTTTCTGACAAGTATGAGGCACTGTTAACGTCTTAATGAAATATTTCCAAACAGAAAAGATTTTAATTTTACTAACTAGACTTCTTTTGAGGTTTGAATACTAAGCTTTAGGCTAGTGGGAGGGCAGGTTTTCTAACAGAAAAGACCTTACTCCTTCTCACTTGTGGCGGGGAGGCAGCGAAAGCAACAGAAAGGCTCCCTATCAGCAGCGGGTGTGTTACAACAACAGACGGCAGAACGCTGACCCCAGGAGAAATTCTGAACAACACCTAAAGCCACATTTTACACAGCTAAAACATTTTAAAGCTTATATTAATATATTTCCAATCAGATATTTCACTTTAGATGTGTCAGATGAACCACAATTCTCAACTCAATCTTACATTAAAAAAACCTTCCAGATCCTGTGCTGCTCCTCTCACGTGAGGCAGCGAAATTCTAAGCTGTATGTGCCAGGATAAAACATTAAATAACAACAATCATTACCACAACCACAAAATTCATAACAATTGAAAAAGCAAATGGACCCTTTAAATATAATTAAATCTGTAATGTTATAAAACAATGTTAGATAATAAGAGTCTTTATAAGAAAATAGTCCGCAATGACAAATTATCTAACAATTATTACATTTATTTTTTTGCCTACCTAGTTTACAATGACTTTTATTCAACAGTGAGAAGAGCCTGAAACATTCCTATTCTCCATTCTTATAAAAGGTAGTCTTTATAGGTCTAACACAAGTAAGACAAGACACATTGCAGGGGGGAGGATCGGGATTTTGTCCACCGACATTTAATAGTAATAATTTCGAAACTGTTTCAGATACAAAAGTGTGATCTAAAACAGATAGATAAGTTAACACTGTAACTTATGATTAAACTAAAAAAATCCTAGGCAATATCTGTGTATGAATTTTGAAAGAATGAGTAACCGCAATAGAGTAGAACCTAGTTTGTACCAATATTTTTTTTCAAAAATGATAGTTCTAAAACGAAATATATTTGAGGTATCATTTTCTTATCTTTTATCATAATGTGATGACATTAATTCTGTTACAAGTTTCTTTTAAAGAAAAGTATAAATACAAGTCAAGATTCTGAAAGCTTTGCAACCTAGAAATCAGAAACAACACTGCAATTAAATGAAGAGCAGGCTCACTGAAGATTACTGGCTAAAGACTGACCACATGTATTACATGATATTTAATAATTTAAATTTTGTATTGCCTCATAACAGATCAATGAGATTACTATTAAGAATATAAAATCTTTAAAATTAAAAACAAAAACATAAACAGGAATATGAAAGTAAGAATATATTGTTTCAATATCATTTACAAATCATATACAAAATGTTCTCATGAAACAAAATAAAGACCTCTAAATTTAATGAGTTTAGTTTATTTTTAATAAATTCCACTTCTGAAACTACATATTAAGGAAATAATACGGACATAGAGGACAAAATTACATGTCAAATATAAAAAGTATCTATTGCAGTATTGACGTTAACAGGTAAAATTAGAAGAAACAATAAAGGAGTAGTTAAAATGTGGTAAAAAGACTTCATGGGATATCAGCCACTCATTAAACATCGTAACTAAGATGATTATAATAATCTGGAAAAATGCTTCAAATATTAATATTGTAATTTATGGTTTATTATTTGTTTCAGAGCAGTGGGTCTATAGTCTTCTGTTCTCTTTTTTTTATTATAATGAAATTTTTTTTATTATAATGAAAGGGAGACAAATCATAAACAGAAAGAATAAACACAGCCGTGGCTCCATGCTTTAAAAAAAGATTTGTACATGGTTTGGATATGTTTTTAAAAATTAAATGTTACATTACATTTTTCAAACCACATTAAACGTTTTAGGTTTTCCAAAACATATTAGAAATGCAAAATTTTCATCCCAAACTTTTCTGAAGGTTAGTTTGAGGGAGGAAGGTCCTTGTAAAGATGACAACTCAAACAGACTTACAGAAGACGCTCGTGTTAGAAAAAATTTCTTCATGGTTAGGTGCTCTTTTCAAAATGACGTTTTCTATGGCTTTGTTTATGGATAGCTGCAGTTCTGCATACCTACATTACTCAGAATTTTTGTTTTATTTTTATTACCCTTATAGCACACTCTAACTGGTTCAAGAAGTTATAGAATCTAGTACAGCAAGATGGGGCAATCTGAGAAACACTACAAGTTGAAACAGTTTCTCATACAAGGTACTGGAGGCAACGGGGGATCCTTCTAAGTGTAAGGCTTGAAATGTGCACATCTGTATTTTGTCCACTTAAACCTGTGATGGATATGAATGAATTGTACAATCTTGCAATCAACATGTAACTTTTATACCTATTTGTTTTATTTTGTTGCCAAGAAATCACATTTACTTTTTTAGGTACAAAAAAGTGTAGGTAGGTTATTTCATTTGAAACTCTCTTATGAAAATTTTAACAATAAAATTACAAAAGCTTTTATTTTTATCAGTTTTCTACTTGAAAAACAGTGTACCTTCTCAGCTATGTATTTACTGATTAAAGAAACGTGTTTGCTATGAGTCAGCCAACAAATTTATTATTAATAAACAATACATTAGACAGATATTGGATAACACGAGGGTTAATTAAAATTTTAGCCTTTCAAGATAATCATTCATAATCTTATTAAAGCAGGTAGAAATCTATAGTTTGGTAACTGAATGAATTTAACAGAGAAGCAAAATACAGAACACCAGCGCCCTTTTTATATTTATAAGGCTACAGCAATGCATCGATTTATTTAAAAAAATCAAGAATAATTTACTACTATTAGTTATTATTTACCAAGGGTTTACTATTACCAAATCTGAGCTAAATTGTTTTGCACATTGTCTCACGTAACCCTCACTGAAGCCCTATTCAGTAGGTTTTATCATTATCATTGTTTTAAAGATGGGGAAACTGAGGCCCAGACAAATAAGCTAAATGGATGAGGTCACACAGCTTGGACTGGATCCCAGGCAGTCTGATTTGAGTCTCTGTGCTTCAGCACTAACCAACCTATCACCATATGGCACACTACATTTGAGCAGGGAAGAGGACACAATCAGGCACTGTAAGACAAAGACCCTGGTTTCAGCTCAGGGTCTAGCTCAAGAAATAAGAAGGAGTAAAATAAGACCCACAGAAATACAAATAATAACTGCCAATAATACATTTGGAGGAAGGACAGATTATGATTCTTAATACCGAGAAATTTCGCCCACCAGGCACTGGGCTACAGAACACCTGAGGACTTTTGGCAAAAATCTGTTTACTTATGTAGCAAGCACTCAAGGACTGAGAGGGCCAACCCTTCCCACGTAAGAAATGTGAACTTTAAAAATATAACTCTTGCCCCAATACTGACTGCAGTTACCATTAGGAGGACACTATGGAGAAAATGTTTCAAATGATTATATTCCTTTCAAAAAAGACAACTAGTATGCTTACCTGTAGTGGAATCATTTATAAAGTATTAGACATAATTTCAATGTCTGACAATATGGGCTTAGTTAATGTAAATTTTGCCTTATCCATAAAAGGGCTCAATATGCAATATTTTGAAAGCCCGTTTAAAAGCAAACAATATTTAATGACCTGGGACGTTCTGAGAGAAAAAAGTCAGATTATGACATATCATATACAGTATAATGTCTGTGTGTGTATATTAAAAAGGCTGATCAAGAGCTATAAAACCAC